>BCLG01001417.1:59922-90221 GCA_001602295.1 Zoysia matrella | reverse complement strand
AGACAAGAACTTTTAGCACAACAAAAATATTGTCACCTTTTGTATATCAATGTTCAATAAGTTTCTTCTCATTTTCAGCAATACCTTTTGACATGTTATGATCAGTCTCATCTTCGACTATGCTTGAAACATTGTGTAGCTCTTCTTTCTTCATATATGTATTACTTTCATCTTCTTGTTTAATCTCACTTTACTACAAAATGTTAGATACAATAGGAGGCACAGTAAAAAACTCATCCTCCAAATAGTGTACATCACAAATAGACATAGGTTCAGAAGATGTATCAACAAAAGTTTCTCTCATTAAAATTTTAGCATTACTCCATGTCGGAGGATATTTTTTAGTTATATATAAACATTACCACCAAGTAAAGCACTATCCACAAATGCACTAGCAACATTCAAAAGTTTTTTCCTTTCATACATACGGTATTGTCCAAATAGATTATCCATCCCTCTTTCCCAAGCAATATATTTAATAGAATCTAAACCGTCATACAAAAGAAGAGATGAAAGAATATAACTACTCGTGGAAGGAGATGATGTAGCAATGGTCTGAACCTCATGCGTCTTTTGATCAGGTGCAACATCTATTTGAGGTGGATTATATCTCTCAAGGCTTGCCAACATATTGTCCACAAACTAATTGCGTTTTTAAAGTTTGTATTGATATTATCAAGGACTATTTGCAAAGCACTACTCACATTGTATTCACCTCCTTTTCTTCCTGTTCATGGTTAGAAAAATAGCACACAAAGCACAAAATATTATTTCTACAACTACAGTGAGATGGGTGGTGAAAATTCCGTATAAGGAAATACCTTACCGAGCTCTTGCAAGATTCTTTCCAAAGCAAACCAAAGGATGGTGCAACCAGTGACAGGAGATACCAGGAGTCGTAATTCCATAATTGCAGGGTTAAATATAGTGCTGATCCGAGGTGGATATGTGGAGCATGGAGAGCTGAAAATTAATTAGTGGAACACAATTCTAAAACAGATAGCAATATTGAATAAGTGTTCTAAGTACTTTGTTCTAGTTGCGGGCCCAATCCTATAAAAAAATCTAGATGTTACAAAAATATAAATGAAGATATC
Organism: Zoysia matrella; assembly: GCA_001602295.1. Lineage (NCBI taxonomy): Eukaryota > Viridiplantae > Streptophyta > Magnoliopsida > Poales > Poaceae > Zoysia > Zoysia matrella. The sequence continues at coordinate 89,124 of BCLG01001417.1, read as the reverse complement.
AAAGGGCAACAACGACACAAATGATAAGACTCCAGAAATCTACAAACTGTTCAGCACTTGAAAAATCAACAAAGATTAATTTTTGGCTACTAGATCTTTAAGATTTTTTTATTTTATTTTTTTTGATATTTTTCTCTGAACTAGAAGCAGAAAAGATGGTACACGACCGTGTTTCAGGTCAATATGATGATATATGTAGCCTGGAGAAATTTTTAATTTCTGTTAAATCTGTTCTGAAACTTCGAAGCGCAAAAACAGAAACTTTTGATCTGAAATAATTGAATCTAGGGCCATTAGTGGTTGGGAAATGACCTGTAGATATTTGAAAAATACTGATATGTCTAATTTGGAGTTCAGAAATAGAAGTTATGACTATTTTAATGATGGACCTCCGTATTAGATATCTGGTAAAGGCTGAAACAAAAGTACATTCAACCCTAGTGGAGATCTAATTCAACTTGGGTTGAGTTTGAGTAGGACTCCAGGAGTAGCCTGCACTAAAACAGATGCTCCAGTGTCATACGAGCTCCGTTTTTGACGTTCTAGATATGGACGGAATGCTAAGGATGTAAGCTTTCCAACGGATCTGTTGACACCTAAAAATCATAGGGCCATCGGAGTATCCGGCATGTTGTCGGAGTATCCGGTGAGCCCTCTCGGGTTCGAGCATTTAGCCTATTGGAGTGTCCGGCACGTTGCCGGGGTATCCAGTGAGCCCTCTCGGGGTTTCCGAAATTACACGACAGAACCTTCGACATCTTACCGGAGACTCCGATCACCGGAGTGTCCGCACTTTACTGAAGACTCAGGTAATGCTGATTTAGGAAATTTTCAGCCGATTGATTCTAATTTCATTTCTAACTTGTGGGATTAGTTGCCCTGCGAGATAAGACCATCCCTCCTGTATAAAACAGAGGCCTATGGCCAGTTGAGGATCATCCAATGGAACCTATTATTTTGCCTTTACATTTAGTTCTTCTCCAAACCCTAATCCCCTTACTCGACCCCTATTGTTGTTCTTTCTTCGTCCCGACGGCGATCGAAGGTGATCCGACTGGACTGACCGAGCCCAGATCAACTCTAAGATGATCCTCCTCCGATAGGGTCCCTCCCAAGGTGAGGTTTTCTAGGTGTTGTCCAAACCCAACGTTGAAGAGACGTCGGTGTTCTCGCGCACGGACGTGCGAGCGGTGCGTTGGCCCGAACTCGATTTCGATGTCAACACACTTTTTGACGACTCCGCTGGGGACGAGTGATTCTGTTTGCACAAATCAAATCGTCATTTCTGCCATGACCTCCGAGATCTTCATGACGAACATCGTCATGCCTTCCTTGGAGGAGTTGCCTGAGGAGATGCGCAAGGCGTTTTTGAAACCTTGGAGGACCTTCGAAGAGGCACGCAAGGCGCGCGAGGAGCGGGAGCTGCAGGGGTACTTGGCGTGTTTCAAGAAAGACAGCCAAGGTGCGATCTCTCAAGTGAAGGAGCCCGTTCTTTCGGCCGTCGACGACGACGCGGCCATGGGTACTACCAATGTAAGGACATCTTCGCACCCTCCCGTTACTTTTGAAGATCTTTCATATTATTTTGCCGACATGAAAAAGGTCTTAACGAACGATATGCAATACATGATTCAAGAGAACATGTCTAAGTCTAGTAATGTTAGTATTGCATCTTCGTCTCATGTTGCACATGTAGATCCTCCTACTAGTACATCGGCGCCCACTACTTCCAGTATAGAACAACCTCCGTATGACATGCCATTGAACTCGTTTAGTGGGCAATCTAGTTTTTCCTCTTATGTGTGAACTATGTTCCTCCTTATCGTAACGTTGCATATAGCACACCACCTATCCCACCGAGTGGTATGGGTATCACTCATGGCGTCGTTCCTAATGAATTGTTTAGTGCCATGAAAACAAGCCTACACCCTTCACCACCGATCGCGTCTGCTAGGCCACCCATTGCCAACATAGAAGAGTGTATAGCGTGCATTAAGGAGAATTTAAACAAACAATTTCGTGAAACACTAGGGATAGACCTTAAGGGGAGAGACCGAATTTATCAAAAGCCATACCCTGCATATTTTGATTCGGTCTCGTATCCCGTTGGATGGCGTGTTCCCGACTTCAACAAATTCAATAGCGAAGATAGTAAAACCACTTGAGAACACATTAGTCAATACAAAGCGCAACTAGGAGAAGCAGGTTTTAATGAAGCTTTTAAAGTACTGTTGTTTTCTTTATCACTAACCGGAACTGCTTTCTCTTGGTTTTTATCATTGTCTCCGGGCTTCATTTTCACATGGCAGTCATTAGAGCGTAAATTTTATGATCATTTTTGCTCCGGGGACAACAAATTGAATTTATCACACTTGACATCAGTTCGGCAAGGGAAAGAGGAACCCGTCGTTGACTATCTTTAAGATTTAGAGATATTAAGAACTGATGCTTTAATTTAATAATTTCTAAAAAAGACTTAACTGACCTAGCTTTTAGTGGTTTACGGTCGCATCTTAAAGAAAAAATGGAGGGATACGATTTTTTTACACTCACCCACCTTCAACAAAGGGCTTCGGCTAAAGAAAGCTGAAGCAAAGAAATAAAACATGACTACAAGATTGCCGTAGCGTGCACGTCGTGGAATGTGATTCGGACAGCTTCGATGATGATTTCAATGACATCTTTGCAGTTGAGTTTGTTTGGCCCTCTAAGGTTGCGATTCGCTCAAACCGGTTCATAATCATCGAAAAGACGATGTGAAATACATCTTTGAAGTAGCCAAATGTGATAAAATATTTGATGAGCTGCACAAAGGTGGATATATTAAGATTGCATATACTTTGCCTTTGGCATATGAGATTAAGCGTAGGGCATATTATAAATGGCATAACTTATATTCTCATGCTACTAATGATTGCAATGTTTTTCGTAGATAGGTCCAATCGGCCCTCAATGAGGGACGATTGAGTCTTAAGGAGATGCAAATCGACAAGCACCCTTTCCCCGTCAACACTCTAGAGCTCAACCCCAAGGTGTTGATTCGGTCTCATCAAGCCGATATAACCAAAGGGAAGAACGTGATCATCAGGGATGAGATGCCTGTTTCTCCAAGTAAGAAGGGCGCCTCTAGAAAGGTGGTGTTAAAGAAGTTCTCTGATGGTTAAGAGTCTCTAAAAGTCACCATCTAAGGCTTTAGATTCGAGGGCAAGCTCCACAGCCCAAGATGATAAAGCCAAAAAATTCTGAAGTGGGCAAGTGGAAAGTGAATCAAGGCAAAGCCACGGATCGAAAGGTGGGGCCTAAAAGCGCCTTCAACCGGCTCATGGCTAAGTACAAGAATCAAAAGACTGATTTGAATAATCAGTCTATGAAGCGATCGAGATCATCGCCTAGGGGAGGCAGCCCACCTAGGAAGGAGATGAGGCCAACCGTGAATGTGCACGGACCTCCTCCTCCTTTTCCTCCACATGGCTTTGGAGTGGAGCCGCCGTGGTTCCATCCTACGCTTTGTCCACCGTTTCTGGTGTGGCATCCATACATGAGACCATGGATGCTCGTGCCATCGATGCATATGCCACTGAGGCCCATTCCACCGATTGATGCCATACTCGCCATTTCAGCTGGGGTGGAACGGACCGAGAGGAGATGTCTTCACAAGGCTCTCCAACCCTATTCTGGATCGGACAGATTCTTGACGGAACAAGGTTCAAGGAGAGGGCTCCACCACCGCGCCTAAGCAAGAGTGGCGCCCGAAACAAGGTAACGAACCTGCTTCCTCCACCGTTGTTCATCAAGAGAGTGCATCCGGAGGTGTCGTGAAAATCGGCACAACCGATGTCAAAATCGGGAGTCTTTACGGGGCCGATCACTTTGGATGATTCGGTCGAAAAGGCCTCCCATGACCATGAAGCTAGCAGCAGCAAAAGCTCCTCTATATACACGCAACCGAGGTGGTGTCTGCCTGGCTTGACCCACACTCAAAGAGGATGCTCCACAGGTTGTGCTTCTGAAAGATGCGAGAAGAAGAGGCGAAGAAAAAGAGGGATGAGGTCTTCAACAAGATCAAGCCGATGGTCCCTCAAGGTAAGCAGTGGAGGGTTAAGGAGCCCGAGGCCCCTACTCCACCAGTGACAGAGGAAGCGGAGGCTACTCTGAAGTCAGTTGGTTTGGCTGATGGCGTCTTGGGAGAGGACTCCACAGCGCTCTCGCCCACGGGAGACGTCGATATCTCCAAATTCGATGACGATGACCTTTTGGACTATGAGCCTACACTGCCTCAGAAAGGTATGGACATTAACACTATTTGCTTATCCCTTTTCGATTATTCGCTTATAGAGGAATAAGTCATGACACAATTCGACTTTGAGCAGAAAAGTGCTATCTTCAAAAAGCCCGAGGAATCGAAGAACCATTTGAAACCTATCTATGTAAGAGGTCATATTAATGGTTCACCGATTTCTCACATGCTTGTAGACGGCGGTGCTACTATTAATCTAATGTCGTATTTTTTGTTTAAGAAGCTAGGTAAAGCCGATGATGAGCTCATCTGGACCAACATGACTTTGAACAGTGTGGGAGAAGGAGACCCTATCGAGGCTAATGGGGTCGCTTCTAAGACCTTTGGAAGCATGACCATAGCTACCGCTTTCTTTGTTGCCGATGTGCGCGGTAGTTATGACATGATCTTAGGGCATGATTGGATTCATGCCAATGGATGCGTTCCTTCTACCTTACACCAATTTTTGATACAATGGATTAGTGATGATGTAGAGCTGGTTCATGCGGATGCATCGGCTTGTGTTGCTATGGCCGAATCATCTTCTTTATCGCATGACACTATCAAGTGCTTGACCAGTTTAGACTTGACAGATTATGATTTTCTTAGTGTAACTAGAGATGATTTTGTACCGGTCAATGTAAAGCCGATGGAAAATCGGTTAAACCATATAATGTGATTTAATGGATTCTAATCTTGATTGCTTACAAAAGAGAGTAGAACACTATCGGTACAATATGAACGATATGTGCGAAGGTATCGAGGAAATAGAAGATATGGATAAGTTAAGACAAGAATTCACATCGGCCGATCCTCTTGAGGAGGTGAACCTTGGCAGCGATGATAATCCGAGACCAACTTATATAAATAAAAATCTGAAAGCCAATTATAAGGTGAAGTTAATCGGTTTACTAAAATAATATGTGGACTGTTTTGCATGGTCTTATAATGAAATGCCCAGGTTGAGCCGCGAGTTAGTTGAGCATCGGCTTCTAATAAAATCTGGTTTTAGACCTTTTAAGTAACCAATGAGGACGTTTAACCTAAATATTCATGATCAGATTAAAGAGAAAATTAACCGATTACTTGATGCGAAATTTATAAGACCCTATAGGTATGCGGAGTGGATATCCAACATCTCACTGGTGGAAAAGAAGAACACCGGTAAGATTAGAGTTTGTATTGATTTTAGAAATTTAAATAGAGCCACTACTAAAGATGAATATCCTATGCCCATAGCCGATATGTTGATTAATGATGCTTTCGACCATAGGGTTATTAGCTTTCTTGATGGTAATGCGGGATACAACCAAATCTTTATAGCCGAAGAGGATATGTCTAAAACTGCTTTTAGATATCTCGGTTTTGTAGGATTGTTTGAGTGGGTTGTTATGACTTTTAGATTAAAGAATGCGGGTGCCACATATTAAAGAGCCATAAACTTTATCTTTCATGATTTGTTTGGTGTTATCATAGAGGTTTACATAGATGATGTGGTGATCAAATTGGTTGCTTTAGATTCTCACTTGTGCGATTTACAACTTGCCTTGGACTGAATGTGTCATTTCGGTTTAAAAATGAATCCGCTCAATTATTTTGGTGTATCAGCCGAGAAGTTTTTAGGCTTAATAATTTATGAAAAAGGCATAGAGGTAGATTCTAAGAAGATAGAAGCAATTAGAAACATGCAAGCGCCTACACTAGGAGAGTGTTGCAAAGCTTCTTAGGAAAAGTGAATTACTTAAGGATTCATTTCCAACTTGTCAGAGAAGATTAATGCATTTACTACTATTCTTTGATTAAAGAATGAAGCCGAATTTACTTGGGGAGCAAAACAGCAAGAAGCTTTTGAAAAAATAAAAGAGTACTTGTCTTCGCCACCGGTGCTTAGGGCGCCTAAGGGAGGAGTCTCTTTTCGTCTCTACGTAGCAGCGGAAGATGATGTGGTTCGTGCTGTTTTGACACAAGAAGCTGAAGAAAAAGAGTACATGATCACCTATGTAAGCCGACGGTTGGTGGATGCGAAAACAAGATATACTCTCATCGAAAAACTATGTTTTTCCTTGTATCATGCTTGCATCAAGTTGAGACATTATTTACTATCTAGCACTTGTGTGGTTGTTTGTTAAACCGATGTTATTAAACATATGTTACATATGCCAATTTCTAGTGGTAGGCTTGGTAAATGGGCTTATGCATTGATTGAATATGATTTGGCTTATGAATCATTGAAATCCATGAAAGGCTAAATTATTGCTAATTTTATTGTTGAACATCGGATTGATTTAGAACATGATCTAGATGTTGCTTATGTTACTTTATTCTCTTGAAAGTTATATTTTGATGAATCGGTTTGTAAAGAGGGTCAACGTGTTGGTGTGGTTTTTGTATCTCCCCATGATGCACACTTTGAATTTTCAAACCGATTAGAGTATGATTGAGCCAATAACCAAGCCGAATATGAAGCATTGTTGTTCGGTTGAAAGATGTTGGAGTCCATGGGGGTTAAACATGTAGAGGCTTTCGGTGATTCGCTGTTAGTAGTGGCAACAAATTTTTAGAATTTTTAATGCTTAGACAGATCATTGAATGCCATCTTAGATAAGTGGCTAGACATCATTAGAAGAATGGATGAATTTAACATACATCATGTGTCTAGGCTAAAAAACAGTGAAGCCAATGAGTTGGCTTAACAAGCATCGAGTTACAATGTTAGTAAAGGTTGATTTTCAGTCAATAAGAAATCGATGCTTGAGGTGTTGGAATTAGACTATTCGGACACTGACACGTCAAACCGTGATAGTACCGAATCACTTGATTGGAGGTCACCCATAACTTCATACATTCGCAGCTCAACCCAAAGTGTAGATAGGAAAGTTCGGGATGTGGCTTTTAAGTATACTTTGATCAATGGTGACTTATATCGCTGAACGGAGGATCATTTGCTTTTGAAATCTTTGGGTGATAACGAGGCTATGGTAGCTATGGGAGACGTTCTTGAGGGCATTTGTGGTACGCATCAATCGGCTCCAAAAAATGAAATGGTTGTTAAGGAGGGCCGAATTCTATTGGCCAACCATGATTGTCGATTGCTACCGCTACTACAAAGGATGCGAAGAGTGCCAAAGATTTGTAAACATTCAATTGGCATCCTTAGCCATGATGAACCCCATCATAAAACCATGGCTATTTCGAGTATGGGGATTGGACTTCATAGGGCAAATACATCCTCCATCTTCGAAGGGACATCGTTTCGTGTTGGTCACGACGGATTACTTCACCAAATAGACCGAAGCTGTGGCTCTCAAGAACATGACTTACAAAGAGGTAATTGAGTTTCTTACCGAACATATTATTTATAGATTCGACATGCCTCAAACTTTAACTACCGACCAAGGTACTTTCTTTATGTCCGATCATCTTAAAGAGTTTGCCGAATCCTACAAAACTAGAATACTCAATTCATCTCTCTATTATGCTCAGGCCAATGGTCAGGCCGAGTCTAGTAACAAAACATTGATTAAACTCATTAAAAAAAATAGAAGACCATCCCAAGAGATGGCATGAAGTGTTATCGATAGCATTGTGGGCTCATCGGATATTTAAGCATGGGGCAACTAAGGTAACGCCCTATGAGCTTGTGTATGGACAAGAGGTCGTTTTACCCGTCGAGGTAAATCTAAGAGCTCTTAGGATAGCCAAACAAAATGATTTATCCACCGATGAATATAGAACTCTAATGCAAGATAATATCGATTAAGTCACCGATAAGCGTTTAAATTTCTTGAAAGAAATTGAGGGAGACAACGCACGAGTTGCTAGAGCCTACAATAAGAAGGTGAAAGTCAAAACTTTTCAGGTGGGCGAATTGGTTTGGAAAACTATTCTTCCCGTAGGCTCAAGAAGCAACAAGTTCAGAAAATGGTCTCCTAGTTATAAAGAGCCATACCGAATAGTAAAAGTCATTGCCGGAAACGTATACATATTAGAAGATGTTCGTGGAGAATCATTACCTAAGACCCTTAACGGCCAATACTTGAAAAAGTATCTTCCAAGTATATGGCAAAAAGAGTAAGAGAAAAGTGGCCAATGTGAAGAACATTGTTGCCAAAGTTGAATACAATGGCCGATAAGTCAAGAAAACTATTGCCCTTAGAGGTTTTTGGGTGCTTAAATGTTTTATGGTGCAGAAACTTCACCAAAAAACAGGGGGCATATGTTGACACCCAAAAATCACAGGGCCACCGGAGTATCCAGCACGTTGCCGAAGTGTCCGGTGAGCCATCTCAGGTTCAGACACTTAGCCCACCAGAGTGTTCAGCACATTGCCGTAGTGTCCGGTGAGCCCTCTCGGGTTCAGTCACTTAGCCCACCAGAGTGTCCAGCACGTTGCCGAGGTGTCCGGTGAGCCTTCTTGAGTTCGGGCATTTAGCCCACAGGAGTGTCCGACACGTTGCTAGGGTATCAGTGAGCCCTCTCGAGTTCTCGGAATTACACGACGGAACCTCCGGTATCTTACCGGAGACTCCGGTCACCGGAGTGTCCAGCACTTTACCGAAGACTTCGGTAATGCTGATTTAGGAAAGTTTTCAACTGATTGATTCTAATTTCTTTCTCAACTCATGGAATTAGTTGCTCTGCGAGATAAGACCATCCCTCCTCTATAAAACAGAGGCCCATGGCCGGTTGAGGATCATCCAATCGAACCTATCATTTTGTCTTTACATTTTGTTCTTCTCCGAATCCTAATCCCCTTACTCGACCCCTTTTACTGTTCTTCCTTCATCCCAGCGTCGATCGAAGGCGATCCGGCTGGCCTGACCGAGCCCGGATCGCCCTAAGATGATCTTCTTCCGACGGGGTCCCTCCCGTGGTGGGGTTATCTAGGTGTTGTCCAAACTCTGTGTTGAAGAGACGTCAGCGTTCCCGCACATGGACATGCGAGCGGTGTGTTGGCCGGAACCCTATTTTTGCATCAACAAGATCTAATCCCGTGCAAAAATACTTCCTAGGTCTTTGAAAATCAATGAAATAATATAACATCCAGAATCTGTAAGGGTTTTGTGACACCATCTTTTGGCTCTTTGGTCGTGTATCTTTTTCAAGCCTATTAGTATTAGGGTTTGTCCTCTAAGGACATTCTAACCTCTATATAAACAGTAGCCACATCATTAGAGAGAAGTTCTAACTTGTTTTTATCTGTTACCAAACAGTTTTGTCGTTTAACAGTTTGTTAGTTTTCTATCTTCGTGATTTAATTTAGATTTCGCAATTGAGTTGCGTTCCTCTTTGTTCTTTCTTGTGTTCTTCGATTCGCAGGCAGAGATTAGCCTTCTTAGCGAGGTCAATTGTGTGTGTACGGTTGATAACTAGAGGAGAAGTGGTGCTGCAATTACAGGGCTCGAATCGGGTTGATTTGTGGTCGGATTGATTGTTTGTCGCATCTTCATCAAATTTAGAGTTACCACAACCTAACAGAAGATCGAGAACCACATACACATCATAGGGGGTATGAATTCTCTTAATTACCTCAAAAAGCACTGAAGATGATAGAGGAAGCGAAGCAAGCGAAGCCAAAGTCAAGTGGAAGACAAAGGCAAGGGTAGAAGAGTCATCAGACAGTCTGGTGAGTCATAAGAAGCTAGTCCGGAGAGGGGTGCTCACAGTAGTTGAGGAGAAGAAGTTATCGGAAAGCCCAGAAGAGGTGTCTCTGGAAGTCCTAAAGTGAGAGTCATCGAACAGTCTAGTGAAAATATGCACCGGACTGTCCGATGTCATATGAAATAGATTTCAGAGAGGGTATTTTCTTGGTCTGCTGATAGAGGAAGAGTCACTAGACAGTCCAATGGGAGGATTCATTAGACAGTCTGGTGACTGGCAAAAGCAGTCAGCTTTATGACATCACATTCCAACAGTTGGTTCTGGGCTTAGAGCCTATTTTAAACCATCCGTGTGCCTGAGGTTTGAATTGCTAGAGAAAACTTGTGAGAGGCCAAGGAACACCAAGAAGAGAGGACAACATAAGATTGGAGATCTTTGGCGCTAGTAAGAGAGTGATAGGAGCATTCATACACTTCTAGAGCTTGTGGGGCTTTGAGGAGGAGTGATCTTTGCCTATTACTTTTAGTTTTGGCAGCCTAGACCGGCTAGGAGTCTGTGTTCAAGCTTCCGAGGAGATTGTGGAAGACGACACTATGTTTGTGAGCGGTTTCATGTCCCTCGCTTGAAAGGGACAACAAAAGGGAGCGCCCAGAGCCTTGGAGGCCTGCTCTAGCGCAAAGATATTGTGTGTGATAGCCGAGCCACAGGTGACTTCACCCGGGAAGTGGAGCATACCCTTGGAAGCACCATTTTAGAAACAGCAGGAGGGACCAAGACTCCGACAGGAGTGGTCCAACGAGGATTAGGAGAAAGACGCTAACCTTTTAAGACCTCAGAAAAGATCGCTGAGCATTCTCTTGACTCTCTCTCTCTTTACTTTTCGCATTTCATACCGTTGAGTAGATCTTAGGTTGCTTTTTGATTCCTCTTCGTAGCTATCGTGCTAGTGCTTGCTTGTATCTTTTATCCTATCAATAGCATAGTTAGGGGGTCTTGGCCAATTAAAATTGTGTAGGTTGCTCTTGTTGTGGTTGAAGTCTCATAGTTTAAGTTTGAAGTGAATTAAATCCTATAAGTCTACCGATTCAACCCTCCTTCTCTGTGTCCTTGATCCATACAAAGCAGAAACATAGTTTTTTGATACCTTGTCTCCACATCAATCAACCGTCGACCTATATATTTAATCACATACTCTCTTTTCCTTTGGTCTCTTGTGTCAAAATAGCACCAATCACATTGTCTTCCACTGCAACTTAAAGATATAAAGGAGTCCCCCTCCTAGGCGCCCTAAGAATAGGTGGTGCAGACAAGTATTCCTTGATTTTGTCAAATGCTTCTTGCTGTTTTGCCTCCCAAGTGAATTCGGTTTCATTCTTTAACTAAAGAATACGAGTAAATGCATTGATCTTTCTCGACAAGTTGAATATGAATCTCATCAAGTAATTCGCTTTATCTAAGAACTTTTGCACGTCTCTCTTGCATGTAGGTGCTTGCACCTTTTGTATTGTCTCTATTTTCTTAGTATCTATCTCTATGCCACTCTCATGAATAATAAAACCTTAGAATTTCCCAGCCGACACGCCAAAAGCACATTTGAGCGGATTCATTTTAAGCCAAAGCGACTCATATGCTCTAAAGCAAAACATAAATCGGCCAAATGTGGATCTAAGGCAGCCGATTTCATCACCACATCATCTATGTATACTTCCATGATGACACTATGTAAATCATGAAAGATAAAATTCATATCTTGTTGATATGTTGCAACCGCATTCTTAAGCCCAAAAGTCATGACAACCCATTCAAATAAACTAACAAAACCTGAATATCTAAATACGGTCTTAGACACATCATTTTTTGTCATAAAAATCTGATTGTAACCCATGTTTCCATTAAGGAAACTAATCACTTTATGGCCAGAAGCATCATTAATAACCATGTCAGCTATAGGCATAGGATATTTATCTTTAGGAGTAGTTGTATTTAAAATTCTAAAATCAATGCAAACTTTTATCTTACTCATGCTCTTCTTTTCAACACCCACAATGTTGGATATCCACTCCGCATACCTTCAAATTCGTATAAAATTTGCATCAAGTAATCGGTTAATTTCCTCCTTAATCCGATGACACATATCTGTATTAAACCATCTCATTGGTTGCTTGAAGGGTCTAAAACCAGATTTGATAGGAAGCTGATGCTCAACAAGCTCATGGCTTAATCCTAGCATTTCATTATAAGACCATGCGAAACAATCCACGTATTTTTTTAACAGCCCGATTAACTTCTCCTTGTAATCGGCTTTCAGATTTTTGTTTACAAAAATTGGCCTTGGATTATCGTTGTTACCAAGATTTACCTCTTCAAGAGTATCGATCGATGTAAATCTTTTTCCTAACTTATCCATGTCTTCTATTTCTTATATAGTTTCACACATATCATTCATGTTAGACCGATAGTGTTCTACTCTCTTTTGTAACCAATCTAAATTTGACATCATTTGATTACATAATATGGTTGAGCCGATTTTCTCTCGGCTTTACATTGAAGGGTGCAAATCCATTCCTAATCACACTAAGAAAATTATAATCTGTCAAGTCTAAACCCATCAAACACTTGACATTGTCATGTGTTAACAAAGACGAATTGGCCATAGCAATCTAAGCCGATATATCCACATGAACAACCTCTACATCATCACCAACCCACTGTATCAAAAATTGGTGCAAAGTAGGTGGAACATATTTATTAGCATGAATCTAATCACACCCTAAGATCAAATTATAGCTTCCTCGAATATCAGCAACAAAGAAAGCGGTAGCCATAGTCTTACTCCCAACGGTGAGCTCCATGAAAGCGAACCCTTTAGCTTCAATAAGATCCTTTCTTTCCACATCGTTCAAAGTCATGTTGGTCTGAATGAGTTCATCATCAGTCTTACCTAGATTAACAATTTCACCCCCATCTACAAGCATGCGAGAAATTGGTGTACCATTAATGTGTCCTTTTACATAAAGAGGTTTTAAATGGTTATCCGATTCTTCAGATTTTTCAAAGATAGCATTCTAAGGTCCAAAGTCAAATTGAGCCATAACTTCTTCCTCTATCAAAGAATAATCCGAAAGAGACAAGCAAATAGAACTAACATCCATACCTTCTCGGGGCAGCGTCGGCTCGTAATCTAGAAGATTATCACTGTCGAACTCGAACATGTCGACATCCCCTTAGGTGGAAGTATTGTGGAACTCTCTCCTGGTGTGATGTTGATTGTATTTGGTGTCTCTGGAGTTGCCACCACATCCTCCGGTGTTGGCGAAGTAGGAGCTTTTGGTTCAGATTATCCTTTAACTCTCTATTGCTTACTTTGAGGGACCATCAGATTGATCTCATTGAACACTTCACCCCTCTTCTTTTCAGCTTCTTTTTCCCCGATCTTGCGAAGACACAATCTTTGTAGATTCATCTTTTGGGTGTGAGTCAAGCTGGATGGACACCACCTTGGCTGCATGTACTTAGAAGAACTTTTGCTACTGCTAGCTTCATGACCATGAGATGCTCTATCAACCGGATCAATTTAACATGATCGATCCATTGAAAACTCCCCAATTTTAACATTGTGCCGATTTTAACGATGCCACCAGATGCATTTTTCTGATGTATAGAGGTTGTGAGGGTGTGTTCATTACCTTGTTTGATATGCCACTCTTGCTTAGGAGCAGCGGCAAAACCATCTCTTCTTGCATTGACCAGTTGAGATTCAAACTGGTCATGAATGTGGCCAAAAAGCCTCTTGAAGACATCCCCCCTTGATGCATTCCATCGCGGATGAAATGGTGGGTACGGCATCGATGGAACATGCATCTATGGCCCCATATATGGGTTCCACACTAGGAACGGTGGCAAGGCATAGGGGGCACCATGGTGGAGGCATCCCGAAAATAAGAGGTGGAGGAGGAACCTGCATATTCAACTTTGGCCTTACTTCCTTCTTAAATGGCGTACGAGACCTTGGTCGCTTGGTTGACCAATTATTTGAACCAGTCCTCTGATGCCTGTATTTCACCATGAGGCGGTCGAATCTACTCTTGAAATCTGTCTTTTTGCCCGTGACCTTGCCCTCATTCAATTTCCACTTGTCCACCTCAGGATTCATCGGTCTTATCATCTTAGGAGTTTGAACTTGCCCTAGGTCTCGAGCCTTTGATAGTGACCTTAATAGACTCTTGACCATTGAGAGATTTTTCTAGCACCGCTTTCCTAGGAGTAGCCTTACCACTCAAAGGAACTGGCTTTTTTTTTCCCAATGACCATGTTCTTCCCTTTTGTTTATCGGCTTGATGAGGCCGAATCAACACCTTGGGGTTGAACTCTAAAATATTGATGGGAAAGGGTGCCTGTCAATTTGCATCTCTTTAAGACTCAGTTATCCTTCATTAATGGCTGATTGGACCTGTCGCAGAAAATATTGCAATGGTTAGTGGCTGCAAATAAGAATTATGCTATTTACAATATGCTACATTTTATTTCATCTGCCAAAGGCAAAGTGTATGCAATCTTGATATACCCTCCTTTGTGTAATTCATCAAATATTTTGTCATATTTAGCCACATCAAAGATATATTTCATATCATCTTTCCGATTCTTATGAATTGATTTCAGCGAATCGCAAACAAATGATTTGGTTTTAGATGGCCAAACAAACTCAGTAGCCAAAACGTCATTAGAGTCATCATCAGAACTGTCAGAATCATATTCAATGACGCGCATGTTGTCGCGGGTTTTATAATCGTGTTTCACTTCTTTGCTTCAGCTTTCTTGCGCGGAAACTTTTTGTTGGAGTTGACAAAGGGTGAGAAAATCATGCCCCTCTAACTTTTCCTTAAGATGAGATCGCAACCCATTAAAAACTAAGTCAGCTAGATCCTTTTCAGAAATTATCAAATTAAAACATCGGTTCATAACATCTCTGAACCTCCGAATAAAGTCAATAACAGGTTCATCTCTCCCTTGCCTAACCGATGTTAAATGTGACAACTTCAACTCATTGTACCCGGAATAAAAATAATCATGAAATCTACGCTTTAGGGACTCCCATGTGTAAATGGAACCGGAGGATAACAATAAAAACCATGCGAAAGCGGTTCCGGTTAGCGACAAAGAAAACAACCTCACTTTTTATGCATCACTAGAACTCGCTTCCCGCAATTGAGCAATGTATTGACTAACATGTTCCCAAGTGGTTTTGCTATCCTCACCATTAAATTTGACAAAATCAAGAACATGCCATTCGCTAGGGTATGGCACTGAATCAAAATACATGGGGTATGGTTTTCGGTAGATTCGATCTTTCCCTTTGATATCCACTCCTAGCGTTTCATGAAATTGTTTACTCAAATCCTCCACTCTTCTAAATTGGTAATGGGTAGTCTACGAGGTGTGCCTTGAGATGAGGAGTGCATGTTTATTTTCATGGCATTAAATTATTCATTAGGTATGGGGCCATGAGGAATACACGTACCGCTAGATGAGGTGTTATACGCGGCGGTAAGGTATGGAGGGACAAAATTTGCCAATTCATTTAATCGGCCACTAGCCGCATTGGGAACGCTATTGATTGGCTCTACGGTAGTGAGAGACACTACTAAAGTATTGGTTTGCACATGAGGTTGGAAGTTAGTTTACTCACTAAAAGAATTCAATGGCATACCATACAACGGTTGTTCTAAACTAGATGTATGGGGAGCCGATGCGCTACTAGACGGTCCTACATTGAGACATGAGTAGTAGATGATGCAACACAAATGTTCTTTAACGATTTTGACAAGTTATCTTGAATCATTTGCTGCATATCATTAGCTAAGATCTTTTCATGTCGGCAAAATAGTATGAAAGATATTCAAAAGTAATGGGAGGGTGCGGAGATGTTCTCACATTGGCAGCACCCGCGCGGCGTCGTTGGAGACGAACAGAAGAACGGTTTCTTTCACTTGAGATATCGTCCCTTGATGATCCTTTTTTAAGCATGTCAAGTACTCTCGAAGCTCCTGATCTTTTGGTGCCTTGCGTGCCTCCTCGGAGGCCTTCCAATGCTCTAGGAACACCTTGCGAGCCTCCTCAGTCAAATCTTTCAAATATAGTATGACGATGTTCGTCAGCGAGATCTCGGAAGATATGACGCGGAACGATGATTCGGTTCGTGCAAACCGAAACCTTTCGTCCCCAGCAGAGTCGCAAAAAAATGTGTTAACGCCGAAATGGATTCCAGGTCAACACACAACGTGCATGTCCATGTGTGGAACGTTGATGTCGCCTTGACCACGATCACTGAAGCACCTAAAAAATTAAGCTCGAGAGAGACCCATTGGAGCAAGATGTTTCTAAGGTTGATCCGGGCTGGACAGACCAACCGGATTGCTTCACATGTCGTCAGGATGGGAGGAGGACGAAACTAGGGTTAGAGAGAGGAGATTAGGGTTTGGAGAGGTAAGGTGCATTTGATAGAGACGATTGAGTACCTCCTCAACGGCCACAGGCCTTTTGTATAGAGGTGGAACGGTCTTACCCTAACAAGTCACGGATCTTACCAATTAGAAAATAAATTAGATTTGATCTGCTATCAAAACTTTCTAAACCGACTCCACCGGAGTGTCCAATAATGTGTCGGATGCTCCAGCAACTAGAAACTCAGGTAACGTGCTGGATAGTCCAACGTGTAAACTCTCGGTTCTAGAGAGGATTTATCGGATACTCTGGCACTGTGTCGGATGACCCGATATACAAAATCCGAATCCAGAGAGGGCTTGTCAGATACTCCGGTAGTATGCTGGATGTTTTGGCGGTCAAACAGAGAAGGTTTGCTGAATAATCTGAGTCATATCAGACACTTAGATGGACAAACAGAGATAGATTGCCGGATACTCTGGTGTTATACCAGACACTCCGGTGGGCTGTTAATTTTGGATGTCAACTTAGACACTCTGGTGGGCTGTTAATTTTGGATGTCAACTTATGTCATCTTCTAACCATTCATAAATTTCCATGCCAATGCGTGAGAGAATCATCTAGTTATCTTTATTTTTCACCACTATTTACACCCTAGGTTTCTATATAGGAAAAAAATTTAAATCACACGTTTCTCATGACCTTAAAGACGTTTTAGCTCTCCGCGCGCTTCGCAATCTTTTGTTCTGCAGTGGAGCCTCAACCACCCGATGGAATGGCTCCATTCTCCAGTCCGAGCTTATGAAAGTTACCGACAAAGGGCCACCACAAAAGCCACATGGCATGAGGAACATTGGGCCACGAAAGCTACTGTTACCTTGGTTCAAAAATATAATCATTTTTAGATTTACATAAAATCAAATTATTTTAAATTTTACTAATAATATTTAAAAAATTACATAATATCTAATATAAAATATAATTTTTATAAAAGTTTATTTTATGATGAATTAAAAATATAATTTTTATATGATAAAATATTATTAATTATATATTATTAATAGTTAAAGTTATAAAAGTTTAACTTTAACTTAAATTTAGAAATATTTATATTTTAGAACGGAGAAAGTACTTAATTTCCGTAGAACTCGGCAAGTATTCCAATTGCCTAGAGACCACAGGGTTTCTCAATCTTCGATATCACACGTCGCTTCCTTAGCGTACATGGAAAATAAAGCATGGAACTGTTCCTTGGCTTTGCACAGTTGCTCAATCCCTATCTGTAGGTGAACTATAATGTAACTGCCGAGCTCACAAAAACAGTTCAAAACAAGCTGATTTTCACAGTTTATGGTAAAACCGGTTTCGTTCGGTTTTACCGTAAACTGGTTTTCATTTTAAAAGTTTCAAAAACTAAATATTAAAAAAATTAAAAATTCAAAAATCAGTCAAAGCAGCAAAAAACCAATCAAATCGTTTTGTTTAAAGTTCAAAAATTCAAAACCAGTAAAACCAAGCGACATTCACTCCAAATTTTGATTTATTTATTTGTAGCGCTGCGATGGTCATGGTTTACTGAAGCGGTTTCATAGGAAAACCGAGGGGAAGCGGTATCTGTACAACTCTAAAGATAAAATGGAACCTTGCTACCGAGAGTTTTTTCCTACATGAAAATGTTATCTTTGGAAATCAAATGCTGAGATAGGGGTCCTTATCAAAGTTCAGAGACGACTTGACTTCACAACTGACGAGTCTGCAAGATGCTCACGAGTGAAGTACAGATATTTTTTTTCTCTCTACTGGACGTCCACAAATTTCTCACACCCCAGCTACTTCTTGCTTGGATCCAATTATCTTCTGCTATTTTGTTCTACTTGGTCCAATCTGATTTTGCCTTTGCCTTCCTCCCCTTCTTTCTGCGGACCCTGAGACCGCGAAAAATTGAGCACCCCGTACCTACATGGCCTCATATTGAGAAATTAGCAGAGGTTCAGTTCAATCATGGCGAGTGCACTAGTAAGTGCTTCTACAGGTGTGATGGAATCTGTCCTTTGCAAGCTTTCTTCCATGTTGGAGGAAGGATACCGCAGGAACAAAAGGGTCGAGAAGGATATTTTGTTCCTACGAAACGAGCTTGGCAGCATGAACACCGTGATGCAGAAACATGCGATGTACAAACAGCAGGACTTGCAAGTAAAGGCTTGGATGAAGGAGGTAAGGGAGCTAGCTTATGATATCGAGGACGTCATTGATGCCTTCATGGCTCAGGTTGAAGAGAAACATGATCATCCTACAGGCATCAAGGGGTTTATCAGCAACAGCATCCAGAAGCTGAGGGAATTGGTTTCATGCAGCAAGATTGCCGAAGAGATTCAAGAACTCAAGCACAAAGTTCTTGAGGTAAGTGACCGCAGAAAAAGGTACAAGGTCGATGAGTATACATCAATGGAAAGTGTTGAAGCTATAGACCCACGTCTGACAGCATTATATGCTGAGATTGGTGGACTTGTTGGTGTCGATGCCCCAATGAACAAAATTATCAGGTTGCTTGCTGTGGATGATGTGGATAGTGAATTTGGGAAACAACTCAAACTGGTGTCCATAGTGGGATTTGGTGGTATGGGAAAAACCACTCTAGCCAACCAGGTGTATCAGAAAATCAAGGGACACTTCATCGCCACAGGTTTTGTATTTGTATCTCAAAGACCAAACATGAAGAAGATTCTGGTTGATCTACTCTCTGGACTTGGTCCTGCTTGTAACATGTGGGATGATGAAATTCAACTCATCAACAGAACCAGAGACTTTCTCCATGACAAGAGGTGAGCGTGCAGACAAAGTAATAGCATTCCCCGACTCTTCCATGACAAGAGTTCTATTACTAAGAACTTATTAACTTTTGTTCATATTCTCCACCAGGTTTCTAATCGTTATTGATGATATCTGGAGCTTATCAGCTTGGGAGATCTTGAAGTGTGTATTGCCAGAGAATGGTTTTGGTAGTCGCGTAATTACAACCACGCGCAGTTTTGACATAGCCACATCATGCTGCTCTAACTTCAACGGCAATATTTTTCGCATCGAACCATTAAACGATGATGACTCCAGAAATCTGTTTTGCAGAAGAATATTTCACAATGATATCTGCCCCACACATTTGGAAGAACTTTCGAGAGCAATTTTAAGAAAATGTGGCGGTTTGCCCTTGGCGATACTTCACATTTCTAGTTTATTAGCTGCAAAATCGGACTCGAAGAATGAGTGGGAGTTAGTGCTAAATTCTATAGGTTCGGCGCTTGAAAACAGCCATACCTTACAAGGAATGAAAAAGATACTGCTGCTTAGCTTCTATGATCTTCCATCTCATCTGAAGACATGTATGTTATATTTAAGTATATACCCAGAGGATTACAAGATTGGAACAAGAAGCTTGATAATGAGATGGATAGCTGAAGGTTTTGTTGCTGAAGAGAGGGGCAAAAGATTGGACCAAGTAGCACAGAGCTACATTAATGATCTTACCAATAGGAGTATGGTTTTACCCATGGACATTGGTTATGATGGCCATGTACAGAGTTTCCAGGTCCACGACTTGGTACTAAACATCATTCGATCTTTGTCAGCTGAAGAGAATTTCGTGACAGTACTAGATGGACAGCAAAACAGATGTTTGTCAAACAAGATTCGTCGGCTCTCACTCCATTTCACTGGTTCCGAAAATGTGCTGATGGGATCAAGCATAGAAAGCCAAAACTGTGTTCGGTCACTTACAATTTTTGGGTTTACTAAGAAAGTACCAAGATTTTCACACTTCCGCGCTCTGCGTGTTTTGCACTTAGGTTGTTGTGAATGGTTGGAGAACCACCACATCAAATGTGTTTGCAGTATGCTGCAGTTGAGATATTTGGTTCTTCACTCAAATTTTATCAGTACACTTCCTGATGAAATTGGAAATTTGCAACATTTACAGATGCTGAATGTAAAATTTTGTTCCATACAAGCATTTCCTGAGGCTGTTGCTAAACTGAAGAAACTGGTATGGCTGTATGTGAGTGGAGTGAAAATACCAGCCAGGATTGGAAATATGCAGTGTCTAGAGGAATTGTCATATATTCGCCTCTCAAGCAACTGTATAGAATTTTTTGAAGAGCTTGGTTTGCTGCGAAAGTTGAGATGTCTTGCACTAACCGTGGAAGATACTTCTGAGATGGAAGATCATGGAAGGAGATACAGAGAAACTCTGCTCTCTTCCATATATAAGTTGGGCAGGCACAACCTTGAATCACTGTCCCTTGACTACAGAGGTCATGAAGATTTTATACTAGATTCATCCATGGGTTCATGCTTCGCACCAGAACGCCTCCGAAAGCTTGCTATTGAAAAGCCTCTTTCTAGGATCCCATCTTGGATGAGCCTGCTTTTCGGTCTCACGCACCTAGAGCTATATATATCGAGAATGGATGTAACTGATATTATCATACTCAAAGGCATATCAACTCTAGTATTCCTCCGCATCGTCTTTACAGGAAATGCCAATAGTACCAGGATAGTCTTTGATGATCAAGGATTTCAATACTTGAAGGAGTTCCATGTTATGTGTTTCATTTCCGGTATGTGGCCGGTGTTTGCATCTGGAGCTATGCCAAAGCTCCAGAGGTACCATCTTACTTTAAAGCTACGGGAAACAGATTCCAAGTGTGATGATTTTGACCTCGGTCTCAAGAATCTTGCAAGCCTCCAACATGTCAAGGTGGAAATAATTCCTGTTAGAGCTACCAATGCCGACGCAAAGGTTGCGGAGGCAGCCATGAGAAATGCAACCAGTCTTCATCCCAACCAACCAACTGCTGAAATTGAAACAAGGTAGAAGATTGCTAGACAAATGACGTCCACGAGACTGACATTACCAGTATGCAGAGGTGAAGCCAGCATACCAGCTCACTGGGTCAGTATGTCTTTCCAAGTGACTCAGGTAGCTTGATGAACAATGGAGACAGTAATCTTTTATTGCTTTGACTGAACCCATGAGGGTCAGCTGAACCGATAACTGAATGTAGATCCGCCACTTCCAGTATATACACTATTATCCTTCATCATCAAGAACAAAAACAAGTGAGAAAATTAGTGATATTTCATAAAAAAAATGCAAATTTAGTGATAACAGGACCGGTTTGTCCTGAATTCTCCATTTTTGTTCTTCTTGTTCTATCACAAAATTCAGTGCATACTTTTTATAGTTTAAACATATTTTTACTGTAATTATTTGTGTGCTGTGTTGTACTACCATGTATTAGGAGCAGGCTACAACACCGTAACAGGAGGAAACTCTAAAAGCCATCTCAAAGTGGAGCTATGTTTCAGTATTTCTGTACATAAGAACATTTAGTTCATTACTCTTTTTACCTTTAAAATCCTTGTTAAAACATGCTTATAACTTTTAGAAACTAAAAAAAAATGTCCATGAGAATAGATGTGCCAATAACTAACAAGAATGTAAAAATGTCGGTATATATTCGTTATCTTTTAGGAAACGACTTTCATGTCTTTTTTCGCTGTGCCCACACGAATTCCCTTGAGAAACGGAATCAATAAGGTATACATACCACGTAAGGTTAGTAAATAATCAACAATTTTGGGATAACAAGTTGTTCACAGGTTCTATCATTTCTGGATAAAATTTGGGTGCCTTTTCCATTACCTCGGCCAGCTAGGGGGATGTTTCTGACTATTGCTCATATTCTACTGAGGAAAACAACCGGAAATGTGATATAACAAAAAGAGCAAACCATAGCCACTAACTTGGCAAAATGCAAAAAAAGGACCTTTTTTTAGCTTTACCACTTTTTCAGACTAGCGTTCGGAGCAGTTCAGGTGAAGAGAGCATTGGAACATTGCAACTGATATGAAGGTTGATAGCGTTAATGAGAGGGCCATGGCAGATCTGACTGTCCAACAATGTGCTCCAATTGTTGTACGCCGATGATGAAAGTAGCTCCACAATAAGATACTGTATGTTTCAGAACAACCACGATGACTCACTGCAGAAAACTGGTAACGGGCGTGATGATGTGCTTCAATATCAGACGTCAGATAAGAAAAAATAATACGTCCGGGAATAGAGTGACAGATAAACTTTAGAGAGGCACTGGTCTAATCTTCTCACTTTGGGCGAAACTTAAAGCTCAACGTCAGGGCATATGTTAATGACCGTTGAGTTTAATCTTCACCTCGGAACCAAGACCTGGTCCTATGAACACGAAAGATCCTATTACAAAACTGCTTCTTCAGCGGGGCAGCGCTAAGAGGCTCATTCTCATCTATTGTTGAGTACAAAAGCAGGTGCACTCGTGGAAGCACACCGTGCAATCATCAGTAATCAGTAAACAACTAAATGAAACAACATACAATGGAAAGCCAATTTGCCTTGAGGGTCTGATCAGCTACTCTGCGTTTTCTCTTCGTTGTAACCAGCTGCCCTCCCTTTCCTGCCAGCCAGAACTGAATCTGGTGCTGGATCCTCGTATTCTCCCTTGAGACCACGGTAAGACCGTGCCTTGAGGTAGTCGATTGAAGTCGTTGCTCCACCTTGGTAAAGAACCGCGTCTTTGTTTGGATTTTGGGTACTTAGAGCCTTCTCCGTTACCTCAGCCAGCAAGAGTGATGTTTCTGACTGTTCCTCAGTTTCTACTGGGGCAAAACAATAGGAAATGTGACATGACAAAAAATAAAAAGGGTAAACCAAAGCCAATAACTGAGGAACAATGATAGCAGTATTAACATGTAATGTGACAGATGGATGCACCAAAGTGAGCATGATGTACCTTGGAGGTAACTATCTTCCACATAACCACCTTTGATGAAGGAAAACCGTGCTTCTTCTGTTGTGCTTACAATTTCAGGTTTGTCTGACGTGATCAAATCCTTAAAATCCAAAAGATATTCACCTGTCCATTTTCTACCCCTGGAAGCAAGTTGGTGCTGGTGTAAGAGCCATGATAAAATTATGTTAATTGATGCCAAAGAGACCAGATTATAATATAGATTTATAGTCAAGCAAAGAACCTAAGTATCTCCAGCGTACTCTTACATCTACCAATGTAACATACCTGCTAAAAGCTAATACAGCTTCAAAAGGTGTAATTACAGGAGCTAGAAATTCCTTGCTATCCAGCAAAGCAGTTTGGGCACAAGAAACATAAACAAAAACCTCACACTGTGGAAATGAAAATAGGTTCAGAATCTATTGAACTAACAGCAAAAAAGATGAACACAAAACATAATTATGTAGTGCACCTCAGGGAAATTTGCAAGTTTCACAGAATTAGGTCGGCCCATGACCAAAGTGTAAGATTTCTTTCCCGCGGCCTTGATCAATTCTTTCATCTGTTTGATTATATGAAGATAACCGGCTGCACTATGAAAGAATACAATGTATCACATCAGTACATTATAAGTCTCAGCTTCGCACAAACGAACCCCAAAGGATAATAGTCATCCAGCCAAACCATCTACCAAAGTAGTCGTATTGACATATGTGCAATTTTGAATGGATTTTAGCCCAATCAAAGAAGCCCTTTCCCAGACCAATCAGGCTTTTGGACCTGATTTATATCCAAATAAATTCCCAAATGCACTATGACTTTAAGGTAACCTAGAAGCTAATGTTACTGCTCAAAACAATGTTCATCGAATGATTACCTCAATATGCATTGAAGAGAAAATAGAAGCTAGCATCTAAAGGCCAGCAAGCTAACACTGTAAAAAAATTGAGTTATTTAATTAGGAGTGTACATACCAACACCTAGAGTTCCCACCAAAATGCCAATGATGTTTGCATCCTTCGCCTTCTCCACAAGGTAATATCTACAATCACAATGTGTATGCTGCTATAAAACTACAAAGGCAATATGACACTTGCATAGTTGCATTTCAGATGAAAGTGTATGTGATTGCTAAAAAAAAATACCTGCGCCTAAGAACCTTCATCAGATGAGAGACATCTGATGAAAGATGATTTGCCATTGGGTCATATCTAACTGCCAAAAAGAAATTGTTAATACCCAAATATTGCATTCTAGAAGCTTGTTGTACTTGATCAATTACAAAACCAAACATATGTTTTTGGATCAGTGTACTGAAGAATTAATCATAAAGGAAGTCTATGTATATCCTGTTATAAACTGATTCTGCTTTGAAGTGTAAATGTACGTAGGACCCTCTTTCCACAGGTGTGTGCATATGATCCTAAATATTCAAAATGAAGCTGCCTTTAGCTCCTACTTTTGGATGGCGTTACCAGCAGCCATTTTTCTTTTTTTCTTTTTCTTTTTCTTTTTTTTTCGAAATTCGGTGGATAATGAAAGGGCAAAGGAAAAGACAAAACTACCCCAACTATTACGGGAATGTTTGGCACAACTTATTTTTAGCTTATTCACAGAAATAAGCAGAAGTATTGCCAAACAACAAACTTATTTCACAGTTTATTATTTCATTAGCTTCTCAGAATGAACTAAAAAGCGGCTTATTTTCTCAGCAGCTTTTCACCAGTTGTTCAAATAAGCTGCTTTTTAAACAAGTTCCAGCTGTGCCAAACAGAGCCTACATGCCCCCCCCCCCTCCCCACCCACCACGGAGAATCCATCCGCATCCCAAGTCCCGACCCTAGGCCACTACACGCCACTCCACTGCTCCAGGCAGACTGCATGCGTTATTGTGCCACAGGACCATGCTCCAACACCACCGTTTGCTTGCCGCTGCTGCTGCTTGTATTGAGGGCTGCTGCCAGTGTGTTATTTGTGCTGCGCTGCTGCTTGATAGAGGCAGGGGGGAAGGGATATGAGGCACTGATGCGTAGGCTTTGTCAAATTAATGTCGAAATTGATTAAGATAAATTTAAGCTAAGTTGTTATCAAAACATTCCAAAATGTATTCAATCTGCTGTTAAGCTTTCAAATAAATTGGATAATGTAGAAATTTTGGTCACAGAATATTTTCTCATGCAGATTACATCGAGAAGATGGGTAAAAGGTGCACGGGTAAATATATATTATTACCATGGACTTAATACCATTTAACGGCTCAAATGGAGTAGGGTCAATCAAATTGTTCTGTTTGAAAAAACAGGGTCATATGCACAAGCCCTAAAAAAGAGGGTCAAGCGTGCATTTAGGATCTAAAATAGGGTCAGTTTCACAATTGCCCTTTAATATAAAACAGAACATTAATAGAGCTACATAAACAGTAAACTTCAGCCAAGAGAGTAATAATGAACTATAGATTCATATATTATAGAGGAAACAAGTTAGATCTTAGGAAAAACATGACTTGTATATATAAAATAAATTCTCTTGACATCCATAAAATGTGAGAAAACAGACCTATTTCGCATTTATTGAAGGTAAGTACAATGTTCGCAAAAGCCGAATCATCCTGTCCAATCCAGAATATCAAATAGTCTTCCATACTGTCTTCAGCTGAAATATCCCATGTCACACCACCAAGGCTGTACTTGTGTGTTGAACTGGATTGTTCCACGGTAGAATGATTATTCAAAAAAGTTTCAGCATAACTGTCTATTGACAAGCCACCAGAGCAAGGGGTCCCACTGGGTTGAGGACACTCATTTCCTACTGAAGAACTTGATGATGAACTCATAACTGAGCACAGAACATCTGCATACTGAACTTCAGGGTTGCCAGGACATGATTTACATGACTCTTGAATCGCTCGTCTAATATCGTCCAACGCATATGCATATTCTAATTCATACAAGACCTATTTGAGGCAATCATATTAGCAATGAATATTAAATGTAGACAATTAGTACTAGCTTTTTTATGGTCAGGAAACCAATGGTAGTGGTATAAATGCAATAAACAGAAACTAACCCAGAAAACATAATGGCAGATTTGCTCAAGAATTAAAGATACTACTCTGTAGGACTTCACGAAAATACAAAATTATACTGCAGTAGAAAGGCGACAACAAGCTCACTAGATCACACAAATTGTATTCAAAGCCATTTTTAGGGCCTATGTTGTTAGAATCTAGTAAAAGAATGTTGGCATGGATCAAATATGCACTTGTGTAAAAGAAAAAAGTCTCATTGATCAACTTTTTTCATGGGTTAAAGCACCATTTTGGAGTGCAGGAAATATTTTTGGTCCATACCAGAATACGTTTATTGCTTTTCCTCGAACACTCCAGTAATGAGCAGGCACAGGCATCGACATCTAATGGAGCCTTCCCAAATACAAAGAAAGCTGGCAAATTTGATGTTCTGCATTAATGTTGTCAGTATAAAAGCTGTGTGAGGATAGTCAACAATCGCAGGCAAAAAAATGGCTTTCAATAAGCTACAAAAGATGGTGATCACATAATGTAAAAACACATGAGTGAAATTTGTGTGATGAATATCTTGCAGCATGAAAAAACCTCTGGGAATAATTTCATATGAGATAAGTGCATATTAACTATCGATTGCCCTATTAGTACCTTTGCTACATTTATCTGGCGTGATTATTTAACAATTAGAAGAAACCACGTACAAACAAACACAGAACTCTCTGCCCCGAAAACTAAATGGTTCTTGGAAAACATTCGACAACTATAAGCACAAAGAGAAGAACCCAGCAACAACAAAAAAAAAACACCCTCATCCGCCCTATATACGAAGGTCCAATCTTTCGGAAGGAACAAAGCGCAATAGCAGAGGAGCGTGGGCAGGGGCTAGCTCACGGGCTCATGCAGGCGTGGCCGTAATGGACGACGCACTGGGCATCGACGTGAGACGCGCCCACCTCGTCGACGCAGCACGAGTTGTACGCCGTGTCGGCCATCACGAACACCCTAACTCCGCCGCCGAGCTCCCGTCGCAGAGCCCGCGCCACCGGCGCCGCGTCCTTGAGCATCTCGTCTGGAAACTAAAGCGCCAAGAAACAGGGCGGCAGATCAGAGGAGCCCGGAAGAGGTAAAACTCTCTATGATGGGACGCCGAAATGGACGGGAATGGACCGGAATAATACCTGGAGCGCGACCCTGGTGTAGGCGCGGTCACGGAGGAACGCGGCGGTCTGGTGTACCTCGTACCTGGAGTCGAGGTCCTCCATGGCCCGGAATTTCGTAGGTCGCCGCCGGAAGAGAAGGGGGAAAGCTGGAGAGGACTCACAGCAGGGAGCTTATGCAGGGTTTTAGGAGCGCCGCCGCGGTGGCTGGAGCAGCTGGAGCTTAATAGCAGCTGCTTTCTTGGGCCGTTGGATCGGAATGGTTGCGTTCGGATCTGTTAGGACGCTGCCAAGGGAATTCTTATTCCCGGGAAAAAAAATTGAAAAATCTGTAATATATACTCCATCCACCTGTTAAAGAGTGCTGTCCAACTATTCAAAATCGGGGTGATCGGTTCCCCACATTCTGGGCCGTCAGGCTCTGTGGGTGCAGTTTGCGTGCGTTTAGTGGCTCGGTTGCGCTCGTGAGACAGGTTGAATGCGTTCAGCCGGGTGGTCTCAGCCTGGCCCGGCGGGAACGTGGCTAGCAGATTTCGCTCTCGGCCTAGCTTCGTCAGTCCAGGATGCGTGCAGCTCGTCGCGCCACGGCGTCCGGCGTATAAAAGGCCCCTCGCGCGGGTGCGCGAGTAGGGTTACCTCTCACTTGCCTCTTCTCCATTGCTCCGCTCGAGCTGCCGCTGTTGGTTCGGTTCCTCCGCCGCTGCTGCTGGTTGGGTTCCTCCGCCGCCGTCACCACCTTCTCCTTTCCCAGCGCCGAAGGGTATACTGGACCAGAGCTTAGACCTCTCACTCCTTTTGCTCTTATGGTTGGGTATATTATACCAGTGCTCGGACCTTTTACTCCCTTTGCTCTTTATGGTTGATTGTTGTTTGCTCCTTTTCTGATATGGATTTGGGTTCGTACCACCTTGTGCCTCTTCAGTCCTTCGGTCTGGAGATTAGATTTATCATATTTTCGCAAAGTTGTACCCTAGATCTAGAGTGATTACTTTGCTAGATCTACGGTTTATTCTCTTAGCACAACTTCTTAGGTCGATGATTTCACCATACCAACGGAGGAGCATAGTAATATGCGGCAACTTTGGCATGGATCTATAGTTTATGATTAAATCTTGCTCTTTGCATGTTTATTATGCATTTAAGGTTAGGGTCTTTGTGCTGTTATGCTGAACATATATGACAAGTTTGTGCTGAGCAGAGGTCATTGATCTATGATTTAGGCATGTCAATGGAGGAGCATATGAAAATGTCTCATGCCTTCAATTTTTATGGACCTATAATGCATTGTGACAGTATATTACTTAATCTTGGTGTATTTGTAATGTCATAGCTCATACTTAACCCTATCTAATTATTGCATTTAGATATGGATCCACATTTTACTCGTCGTGGGGCTGCTTCACTAGTAGTTGCCATTGCTGCATAGTTTGTCTTGTGGTCAGGCGTCATACAAGAACACCACAAACAATAGCATATGATCCAATGCTGAACAGAGACATTGAGAGGCAGGCTAACCTAAGCTATATCTACAACTCAGATGATATGCACTGTGTTAACCTTCTTAGGATGAGAAAGTGTGACACCCAAAATTTCAAACCTTTCCAAATATTAAAATTTCAAACTTTAAGTGCATTTCACAATTTAGACTAGATTGAAAATTCTTAAAAAAATATATATAATAAAATTGCTAAGGAGAGCATAGCATTTCATGTCATTGCATATAATTTAAATAAATTAATTGAATAAATAGTAATCACCAAGATTAAGAAGTAATTAATAGAATAAAAAAAAGAAAAAAGAAAAAAAAAGAAGAAAAGGAGAAAACCCTCTTGGGCCGCCTCTCTCTCTCTCCCCAGCCGGCCAACTCCCTCGCGCGCAGCC
>BCLG01001417.1:24116-51098 GCA_001602295.1 Zoysia matrella | reverse complement strand
GAATGGGACCTTTTAGAGCGCGGGGGAGGATAAGGTAAGTTTTTTACTTTTGACTATTTACTTTTCCGAATTTTTTTGCCCTTAAATCTTAAAATTTTTAAAAAAGATTCCACTAAAAATCATGATTTTTCATCTAGTTTTTTTACATATTTTTTTCTTAAAATCCATCAAATTTTCAAAATTTAAAAAAAATTCAAAACGAAAACCGATAAACCGGTCAAACCGGATCAAATCAGATCGGTTTGACCAGTTTTCGTGAAAAGTGGTTCGGTTTGGCCAGTTTTGTCAACACTGCTCTAGCCCAGATGCTAGCCCACCACTCCGATAAAATTTAACACTTAAGTAGATGTGAAATCACATATTCACATTCAAAATTAAGAATTTTAAAAAATATATTTTTTGAAAAATGAAAGTTTTTTTCTTGCTTCGGATCTACATAGCCCCATGTACAAACAACTGGCCGTGTTTAGAATGAGAGAGCCGGTCCGTGGGCCATGTGCCGTGCCGTCCGGGCCCGTCGGCGGCCTATATGTCACTGTGGGTGCCTGCCACCCGCTTGTGCCCGAAACAGGCGACCTTATCCATCCATCCGCTTTACCCGACACCCCGGGCACCAACGCCGCCCTGCTGGGCCGCACGCCATCCGCCATCGCGGCATCGCCACCCCGGCTCCAGCCGCGACGTCGCCCAAGTCCCTCCCCGCCCCGCCCCGGCGCCCAAGGCCAAGGCCTCCCCGCCTCCCTTCAGGCCGAGGCGCAGTTCAAACACCAGTAGGCCGTCTGTGTTGTTACAACTTACATGCTCCCGCATGGGGCGCTGGCAGACGCGTAATACCTGAATGGCGCGCAGGCGGTCACCGCCGGCAGAGAAAAATCACGTGGACACAGCAGCAGGTGCGTCAGTTTGCGTAAGTGGGTTCGTGCATCCGTTGTGTCACCGTTCATTCGAATGTTTGGATTTTCACTTTTTCCAACAACCCTTCTGCGCAGTGATGAGTGATGACTAGTAGTTTCAAAGAGGAGAGCGTTCGGAATCGGAGGTAGCAGGTGCAGGCAGCCGCCTCGGAGGTGAGCGTTCGGAGGTAGCAGGTGCAGGCATGGCCGCCTCGTTGCCGCCAGCTCCGGTCACTGCCACAGGGGTAGCGGCCTCCCACAGATCTCGTTCTCTCCGCCTCGTAGCAAATTCGGCCTCCTCCTCTCCCTATACTTCCGCCTCGGCTGTCTCCAGCACGCCGTTGTCTGTGAGGCATTCCCGTAAGCACTTGGCGGGCAGAGTTGGCATCTCGTCGAAGCCAAGCAAATCCCGGGTGTTCTTCCTCGACGTGAACCCGCTCTGCTTCCGTGGCTCCC
Organism: Zoysia matrella; assembly: GCA_001602295.1. Lineage (NCBI taxonomy): Eukaryota > Viridiplantae > Streptophyta > Magnoliopsida > Poales > Poaceae > Zoysia > Zoysia matrella. Next base: position 49,749 of record BCLG01001417.1, on the reverse strand, counting down.
AGCGGAGCCTCAGCGCCTTCGGGCGCTGGCTCGCGCTCTTCTTCTCGCACGTCAGCCTCCGCGACCCCGTCATTGCCGTGAGGACTCCCACCCATACTCTCCTCTGCAAAGGAAGAATAATCTTTCAGTCAGTTCTGAAATTCACTTACTTGTCTTAGGTTTTGGATGGGGAGGAAGGGAACGAGTACCGGAGGCGGCTGTTGCCATCGTACAAGGCGCACAGGACTCGTGGCGTCGGCACCGGAGCTGATACGCGCGTCGTTGATGTACTTCGTGAGTGCAATATTCCGGTCAGTGAATCGACGTGAATGTCTAATACTCAATAAAAAATTTTATGGTCAAATTCTATAGCCTCATAATATGCAAACTGCAAACTCAGGTCGTCAGAGTGGAAGGGTATGAGGCGGATGATGTGGTGGCTACCTTGACAGAGCAGGTTTTACAAAAGAGTTTCAGAGTTGCCATCGCCTCACCAGATAAGGACTTCAAGCAGCTGATATCTGAGGATGTTCAGTTAGTAATGCCCATTCCTGAGATTGGTCGGTGGTCATTTTATACTTTAAGGCATTACATCTTACAATACAAATGCGATCCAACTGCAGATTTAAGCCTCCGTGAGTACATTTTATTTGACATTAGTCTCTGAATTACAATTTGGTTCTATCCTTGGCTCTTTTTATGAAATTAACTGATGAATTGAAACTTATGCTTCGCAGGGTGCTTTATAGGTGATGAAGCAGATGGTGTTCCTGGAATCCAGCACTTGGTTCCGGCCTTTGGTCGGAAAACTGCTGTGAAACTATTGCAAAAACATGGTTCTTTAGAAAATTTGCTCAACACAGCTGCAGTTAGAACTGTAGGCAAAAATTACGTCCAGGATGCTCTTACTAAGCATGCAGATTACTTGCGGAGAAATTATGAAGTTCTTAGCCTGAAAAGGTATGGATTTTCATTTATCAGTGATAGTAAAAAGGGTGTAAAATATCATAATTATATGTATCGAATTTACACTATTGTAGACGGCCAACTGTACTATTCAGTTGTAAACTGTGTCGGTACCCTACATTTTGTGGTCAAGAAACAGTACATATAAAAATAACATAGCAGTGGAAGTATGTTTATGAGATATCTTTTGGTGTTGCTGCATGGAAAGGTAAAAGGAACAACTGACTTCATTCTTTTCTCCTCCACAGGGATGTAAATGTCCAGCTTGATGACCGATGGTTATCCACAAGAAACACATCCAACGACACCAGTGTTCTATCTGATTTCATCCTTAAAATTTGACAATGCAGAAGCTACATGCCTGGTACAATCAGAATGTTGCACAAGCGGGGTTTCTTCCTCAGACTGCCACCCAACATGTGAGAATGATGTATCGAAGAACCAACTTGATGAACACATCTGGCCATACTATTTCCTTACTCCAAACTATAGCATTCATCATGATAGTTTAAAGGGGATTATTCGGACTAGGCTCAACCTTGCTTAAATTAGAAATTTTGATTTATAAGGGTTGACTTTCATGGGTATGTTTGCTGTGTTCTAAGTCGCTTTGCTTCATTCACTTCAGCTTCAAGGGTAAGAACGGTGCCTGTAGTTGTATCAGGTAAGAAAAGCAGAGGCTGAAGTATGTACGTTTGTGCCGTAGAATTATTACCAATGGGTGTGAAACGCATCTAGTTAATCGGTGTGAAAGTATCTTGTCAACGTTCAGGTGAACACGTATGTATAATTTTTCACTTTTCTGTACCAATAAGTAGACATGGAGGGCAGTCTCAATGTAAAATCAACATATTACAAAGATATGGATGGAAAATGCTTCGATTGCATCAACGTTGTGTAGCATGAGGACATAGCAAATGTATCATTCAAAATGACGAGCAGCATATTAAAAACCATTTAAATTATGGAAACTGTTAACTTTAAATATCAATTTTGACTATTTATTTTATTAAAAAATTTTATTTAAATGTGTAAAATTATTAGTTGTGATTTAAATTTCATTGATAATAAATCAAATAATAACAAAATTATACACATTTAAAAAAAATTTTTAAATAAAACGAATAGTCGATGTCAATGTTGTAATATTTTAAAATCGGAGGGAGTAATTGGTTTTGTCATATTTAATTTGCCCTTCTTTCGTTTATCAGCTATGGAGCTCAATTACTATAAGATTTGAAAATGCTGTGTACGGAAACACATGGCAGGAATGATTTTTCATTATTAAAAAATTATGTTCTCACACACGGATCAACATGTACAGCTAACACTAGTGCATGAGGGGAATGACACTAGTAGAAAACAACTTTGCTTAAACTGTGTAACACAGTAATGCATTTGATACTTGTTTCATAGGACAAACACATTTGGTACTGCTCGATCATATGCGCATGTAGAGTTCTTTAGAAAAAAGAAGGTGACGTAGATTAAAAGCGTAAAGAATCATAGCACTTTTGGATTAAACTCACTCAGGAAAAAGGTTGCATTGACCTGATGTAACATACGGTATCCTTCGTTCCACTCTATGTTGCTGGGTAGATAGTTGACTAAAAAAACCTCTAGATACTACCTTTGTTTTTAAATTATTAACATTGTTGTTTTTTAACATTAATTTTGGCTATTTATTTTATTCAAAAAGTTTATTTCAATATGTAAAATTATTAATTATATTAACAAAAAAAATTCATATTTAAATTTTTTAATAAGACGAATAATCAAAATTGATATTAAAAATTAACGATGTCAATAATTTAAAAACGGAGAGAGTAGTAAATTAGGTGGTTAATAAGCAGGAGAACATTGCACATCTGAAGGTATAACAATATTACGTGCAAAAAAAGCGCGGAGGCAAAATTGAGAAATGGAGTGCCAAGGTGAACGGCAATTTACAAAATTTAAAATTTCTAAGGCAAGAAGTTACAAAAATTCAATTGCATAATGTTTCAAGCGAAACCTTTCCAGACACTAAAAAAATTACGGCAGTCAACATCAGTGCCAAACTGGTTTTAGTTCAAAAAATTAATTAATTTCCCAAAAATAGTGGATTTTAAAAAATTAGCTTTTTTAACTAAAAAGGTTTGGACGTAACCTTTTAGTCTCTAACATGATAAGGACTGCAATGAGTCACAAACCATCAATTCATGCGGTGAACGGATCGACTTCAAGTGGTCTGATGAACAATTGCTAGTATTTTTACCGGTGTTTCCCGCATAGTGCAACATCTCATCCCAACAGTTCGATCTGTATCTGATGACTTCAACCAGAGTTGAAGTTGCATGTCAAATCTCTAATTTATTGGTATACTATTGACAATACAAAGTGAAACATAAGTTAGTTTACGAAACAAAAAAAAAACAAATTTGCATTGCCCTTTGTAACCAGGGTTAACAAAACCGATTAAAAATGGCTGGTTTTCAAAGGTTTTTGGTGAAATTGTCTAGTTTTGGCTTCCATGACAAATTTTGGTTTAAATTTGAAAAAATTGATTTTTTTTTAATTTAAAAGCCAATCAAACCGATCCATAAACCATCAAATCGGCTGGTTGGTCAAACTAACTTGGTTTAACAATTTAAAAATTTAAAACTGAGAAAATCACATGATAAACCGAAAAAATTAGTTGATAAACCTGAAAAACAAATGATTTTTCTTTAAAATTTGATTTTTTTTATTTGTTACAGATTTTCCTAATTTATTATATTGGTTTTTACAATCTTCTAAAAAGTGCGCGAAACGAATGAGATCCGGTTTCTATGGCTCTACCGGTAACAAAAATTTGGATAGATAGAAATGTGAGAGATAAAGATCCAGAAATTAATAGTTGAATCTAAACCATTTATTTTCTCATCTTATTAAATTTCAACACTTTATTTATTTCTTTATCTTATTCTATCTCTTATTTCTAATTACCCAAACATCCAAACATCACTCAGAGTTTTAGAAACCGACGTAAACTAGTCGATTTTTACGGTTTCCATCAAATCGAATCCAACCTAATTTAGAGTGCCCTGCAGCAAAATCAACTAACTGAACGATTTTCTAGACATAAAAAACCAAATTCACACCGATTTCAAAACCGTGACACCACCTCCGTGTGCTTTTTCTTCTGTTGTTTTAAACCCTGGTGAGCCCTCCGCCGCTCTCGGTCAGATCGCCTGTCTCTGTCTCGAGGATCGTCTTCTCATTCGACCACCACCGCAACCCCTTTCTCCTCCCCACCTCACCGGAGCGCTACGCACGCCCATGTCGGCGCCGCCGCCCCCACCGCTGGGGGCCACGGCCGCCGCATCGGGACTGGAGAACCTGGAGGGCCTCGTCCTGGACACGGTCATCGCCAAGGCCGGCGCGCGCCCCGCCGCGGTGCTCGCCTGCTCTAGCACGCGCCTCCGCGCCGCCGCGGACGACGAGTCTCTCTGGCGCCGCTTCTGCGCCGAGGACCTCGGCCTCGACGCGCCCCTCGACCCAGAGGACCGGCCGCTCCCTTCCTTCAAGGTTGGCGTCTCCTCTGACTATCTGCGCCACCCCCCCCCCCCAAGCCGGTCTCCTTCGTGGCTGGTTGCGAGAGGAGCCGAGAAGTGACCGACTAGCCGGTCTGCTTTCTATTCTGAGTTCCTAGGTTTGTTACGGTGTTTGGTGATTACTTTTCGCACAGCAAACCTCGTGTGGTTCTCAATTGTGAATTCAGAGCACTTTCTTCTTAGTAAATTTATTCAGTTATATAATCTGATAGTTGGTGAATTATCTGATAGTTGGTGAATCAATGACTTAGGACCTGTTGGAACCAACACAGATTATTAAAAACTGGATTCTGAAGGTAGTTTTTATAATTTGGTTTATAAACATAATCTGGGTGGCAGTGTTTGGAGGCTGGATTATATAAACTGGTTTTTAGTTTTCCCTTATCTAATGACCTGCTTGCCCTTCATTTTTTTTTGAAAAAATAGGTGCGGTGTGCAGTGGTAAATCTTTGTAATCAGTTGCTACTAATGAAGGGTAATTTGTTTTTTAAAAGTCATAATCAAATTTTAGCTGGGATTGGGTAGGTTATGGTTTTATATAATCTGGGGTCTCAGTTTTTGTAATCTAGGTACTCGCTTTGGAGCTCACATGTTTTGCCGTATTAGTTGATGTTCTCCGTATCAGATGCACTGTCTCTGCATAAAGTTACGTGCATCAGGCTCGAGGAAGGCTAGAGGCCACCATCGTTGTCACCGCCTTGGGTGATTGGGTCGCCGCTTTGGTCTGGAAGTAGGCAGCGTGTGTTATCTCTAACGGAGAACCAAATCCTCACCGGTGCTTGCTCAGTGCTGTATTAATGAAGTCCTTAATATGTGTGCCCATGCCCAAACGTCATGTAATATGGGATGGAGGGAGTAATAAACTAGCATGTTTTGGAACTAATAGAGATTATATAATCTAGTTTCTTATAATCTGGGTGGTTCCAAACAGGGCCTTAGAGCAGAGGTTTTATGGCAATACGAGACATATTGTTGTAGACTAGTGTAGTGAGGCTGTCGAGCTAGTTAGTGCTGATCTTCGTGTTTTGTCTCTTCCTAGGATGGGAGTAGTACTTATGATTAGGGGGGAAAAAATAGCATGTCCATTACAGCAGAGCAGAGAATGACAGTCCAGTAGGCGATGTAGCACATGGAGCCATTGCTCTCGAAATATTGAAGCATTCTCCCGTGATAAGCAATTGTTTTATTTTTTTTGAAGTCAATACACCTATATGCAGCAAAGAGTAGGTTTTGTTAGTTTCAGCAGTACTTCAGCAGCTGTACATTTCACAGCCAAAAGGGAAGCTCGGTGCACGTAGCTCCCACTTGTTGGGTCTTTTGTATGCAGCCTTTCCCTGCATTTCTGCAAGAAGCTGTTTCCAGGACTCAAACCCATGATGTCTTGGTGACTAGGAAACAGCTTTGCCGTTGCATTAGGGCTCCATTCAAAAAGTAGCAACAACACTAGATAAAAATCTGTGTAACCTAATCTTCAACCTTTGGAAGACTGCATTGGAAAATGATGTTGTTGTCCATGATGACAGACCCGTGATATCATGGTGACTAGGCAACAGCTTTACCGTTGTGTTAAGGCTTCGTTCAAAAAGTATCAACAACACTATATAAAAATCTTTAACCAAAGCTTCAACCTTTGAAAGACGAAGTTGGAAAATGATGTTGTCATCCATGTTGACAACTTACTATTATTAGGCATTGCTAGTCACCTCAGCTGGATTCCTAGTCATACTTCTACATGGACTCCTTATTGTATTACAGTAGTGCACTGACTCGACTACCATGAAACCCTCATCCTTTGCTGCTCCTGTCCTGTGCGGCCCTGGTCCGCCGTGACCCCATCCGGTGCGCCCTCCGTCCGACGAGCCCTCAGTTCAGCGCATCCCTGGTCCTCCACGCCAACGCTGCCTGCCCACGGAAAAAGGGAGAGAGGGGAAGAGGCAGCTGGTCCCTGTCCGCGGAGAGAGAGGGAGAGGGAGAGGGAGAGGTGGCTGGTAGGTGGTGGCCTGGTGGGCACGATAGTGGAGATCTCAGCCACCCCACGTTATATATAGTCTAGGGTTAGATATTGGGCTATGGGTCTTTAAGGCCCAGCTTGATAGATTTACAGGCTTTTAGAGGTCACAGTCCAATAATTGTTGTGTTTTTTCTTTTTCCTTTTGCATTTTAGCTCTATTTTGCTGAATAATATGTATAAAATTCTACCGCTTAGCAAAACGCTTAGGCGCGCCTAAGCACGCTTAAGCGCTAGGCGGTGGGTCACCGCTCGCTTAGCGCTTAACGCCTTTTTTTCCAGCACCTACCGTTTAGTTTTTTTTTTCAGTTTAAACAGCCATTTAAAACGGTTTAACAAATCTCAAAATGGGATTAAACGGTTTAAATGGCCCAAAAGGCCTAAACGGTTAGTCTACCGTTTAAACAGCTATTTAAAACCGTTTAGGAAAACATGGCTCCACTATGAGTTGAGCGTTTCAAGGCTGATATGTACACCTGTGCGTTCTAAGGATATTTTCAAATTTGAAAGGGCTGTGAAAGAACAGTAGTGCATTGTACTCCTTTGAAGTCGTGATTCAATTTGCCAAGGACATCGTCTTCTCATCGAATTACATATTTCCATTCTTTTGATTTCTGTCATGTAATCACTACTTCATTGTTGATGCTAATTTACACTTGTGCCATATGTCACAATGGGATTTGTATCCAGGTACTGTTGTGCTTGAGGAGCGCTAGCTATGATATCAAAATTATCACTCTGTTCCTAGTGAAGACACGAATTGTTCCATCATTACAACTCCCTGTGTCATTATGAGTATTATTGTTCTGATATTGCTTATATGGACCAATTATTGGCTGGCTTATCAACTATCGAAATTTCTTGCACAAATATTCGTGCAATCTGATATTACTTATATGGATCAGTTATGTAATCGCCTAATCGGATATGTTGTCACCTATACAGTTATCCACTGGGCAATCAATTTAGCTTTTTTTCTTTGCTGAATGTATTTTTGGAAAGAGTATTTGCTAGCTAAGCATCGCAAAATATTTTGGCACAGAAATACCCAGCCAAGCATATTAGGCAATTAGTTATAGCACTCTCCAACTTTTGATGCTTGATCTAGCAACTTGCAACTCTATATTGCTGTTTTATTCCATTGCGGAAGATTGGTTGGTAGCACCTGTACTATTAGTTTCTTTGAAATTGAACAAAGTTCAGGAAGTATTTCTGTTGGGTACAACACCTGTTAGTTTGGTTGGTCTTTATCGGTACTCTTCTTTTCATGGGTTGTTGATCTGTATATTTTATGGAACAACCACTTATATTCTCTTCTTTTCAAATGAATTGTTGGTTCATTATGTTAAACTTCAATCTGTCACTCAGGTTGCATATAAAGTTTGGTTGGAGTCTTTTGGCATGTACCCTTTGCCTTTGGTAAAGAGAGTTAAATGTTTCTGGAGCTCATTCAAAAGCTGGTTGTCTGAAAACTTTCCTGAAGCATTCAAAACTTTATGCAAGGGAGTTTTGGAAGATCAACTAAAGTCAGCAGAGGATGATCTTGGTTTTAAGCTTCCTATTCCCACAAAGTTGTTGTATCGCTTTTGCAATGCTCAGCTTCCTTTTACTGCAGACGGTGCTGCAAATATGCGCATGTCTACTCATGGAATAATTGGAGGCTATGCATTTTATGATCACTGGGTAAATGTGCATTTATCACCACTGGAGCAAATAGTTGAAGAGACAAAAGAATTTTATAGCAATTTCAATGAGCAAGGTGCTTTCAATGGGCTCAACCTTGTAGTAGTGGCAACTTGTTGGTTTCAACCGAAAACTTTTTTCCTTAATTGTTCCACTGGTGAGCTTTATGTTGGTACAAACAAATTACCTTATGGAGAAATGATTTCTTGTGTACCAAAGTCTTCAATAAGGCTAGCTGACAACAATATGCCCCAAGATGGATTACTTTTGTGGTTGGAAGAGCACCTAAGGCGTTTACAGAGTGGAATGATCAAGACCCGTATGCTCACGAGTGTAAAGTATCTCAGCTTATTTCCTGAATTACCCCCAACATGTATTTCAGCAACGACAAATGGTGTTAAGGTGGTAAATCTTGACTTCTACACATTCACACTATTATGTTCAATTTGAAAGGGGCATCATAATGTTTCAGACTAATTCAATGTTTTCTTGCATCCTTCATGTGGGCCATTATCATGACAGAAGTAGACCATTCTTGTGGTTCATCTGACTTGACATTTGCCTTGACTTATCTGGTATTAACAGGTACGTGCATCTGCTGTCTTTGTGCCAGAGCATTATGACATTGAGGATTCAGGTGGCACAAATCTATACACATACTCTATTCGCCTGTCAGTACCAGATGCATGCATGGTAGATGGCGTCTACTATTCTTCCTGCCAGCTTCATTCACGGCACTGGATCAACCGATCAAAGGACACTGTTATTTCTGATGTGCATGGCGAAGGTGTTATTGGGAAGGTATGCTGAGACCACAAAACAAAACTATCTTTTCTGTTGAATAAATAAGCTATTGTTGAAGATAAAAAGTTGTTAATGGGTAGCCTATCCGCTGCAGTATCCTGTGCTATCACCAGGGAAGGATGAGTTCGTCTATGAGAGTTGCACGTCACAGCCGAAAGGACCAGGATCTTTGGAAGGCTCTCTAACATTTGTGCCTGGGAGGTATATTCTCATAAGCAGAAAAGTTAAAATTGATGCTGCGATCTTATTTAGGAAAGATGCATGATTCTGTTCATCAATTTATTCCATTTGTCTTTATTTTATTTGGTAGGCTTAGAGGTGTTATTCTTTGATTGATTGAGCAGTCTGAAACCATTTTTCTCTGTTAGGTTGAGCCGACCTGAAGGAAAGCCATTTGAGGTCTTAGTGCCTCCAGTCCCCCTGGACGTGCCCGAGTACATCTTCTGATCATTGTAATACTATCTGGTAGATCCCAGGTGGTGCTTGTTTGGTGCTGCAAAGTTCTCCTTAGGATGAATCTTTGTTAGAATAATGTAAATTATGGAAAATATCTTCTGTTGATGAAGTAATCAATAAATATAGGGGCTAAGCTTCAAAATGGGCGATCCAAATCTCTATCTTTGCTCTTTATTTTTTCTAATGAAAAATGTCTTTATCTGATCCAAATTTAAAATAACAAACCCAATCTGATGTAGTCCTTTATAAACTAAGATCCTCTCTTGATCCAGCCCATTTACTAGGGAACTAGGGATGGCAATTCGGGTTCGGGTTTTGGTATCTGTCGGGTTTTGCACCCGACGGGTGCAAGTGCGGATCTATTTATTCACCAGTGGGAGACATCTGCACCCGATATGAAATAAAACAGGTGCGGGTCAGGGTTTTTCCCTCCACCTACGAGTGACCTGTCGGGTACTGAATACTTTCTAAGGTTTAAAACTACACTCGTACTCTTTTTTATCGTGCGAGTTTTTTATTCAGCTGACTTAAATTTATCTTTGTTAGGTGAATTTTTGCTTCATCCAACCCGAAACCAACTCAATCTCGACTTGTTATCATCCTTATAACAATAGAGAACCCGACACCCACTAGAATCTGACACTCACTCGAAACCCGACACTTTTTTTTTATAACTACGATAGAAAATGCAAACCCGACAAGGACTCGACACCCGCTCGAAATTCGATGGGTTCGGATGCGGGTTTTATTTTTCACCTGCGGGTGCGGGTTCGGGTCTGAAATTGCAACCGCAAATTTTTTTTTGAATCGAGCCGGTGAATCCGACCCGTTGCCATCCCAACCATTTACACAATTAGGGTATGTCCACTAATCTCTCCTCTTTAAAAAGAATATTTTTTTTTACGTTTACACAGTAAAATGTCTTCATCAGAGATGTGTTAGATAATGTGCACACGAAAAATGCACTCAGAGTTATTTCTTTCTATAAATCTTACAGATGAACAAACACCTTTTACAAATCTAACGGATAACCTCTTTCAGATCCCCAGATAATAAGTGCACACGAATCATTGTTAGTTAACTAAACACAACTATTCGGAACAACTATACGAGATCTAAGAAAAATTGTTAAAAAACAAAACAAATTTATTTTAATGTGAATATATTCTTTAATAAATTAATATTTTTTAATTAGACCGTAGCATTAGCACAGACGTTGGGACTAGTAATGCTAATGCTTCATGTTTGACACATGGGCTACTATACTTTCTAGCTTTTTACTTAGATTTGATACACACGCATATTTCAGGGGGCCCGTGTAGCATTAAGAATCAATCCGTGGATTGGGTCCTTTATTTCTAAACGGCCATAATCAAAATCTAATCCTTTTAAATAACAGTCTAATCCAATTTAATCCTTCCATTTTAATGGTCTATATTAAGGCCTAAAAACTCAGCCCAGTTAGAAGGAGGCTTATTTGGCACTTGATTCTTTTAGCCCATTTTTAGGCCTAGGAGGAGTCAATGTTGCAACCAGTATGGTCCCCAATAACCTGTTGCTGTGCTTTGAATTTTTAAGTTTTGCTCACTGTTTTATTGGCTGAAACTACAAACATACTTAGAAACCTACTCAGGGGTTTTTAAATTGTTGTCAATATTGACTTTTAATATCAACATTGATGATTCGTTTTATTCAAAAAAGTTTAATAAATGTCATATATTTTGTTAGAATTTATTTTATCATTAAAGTTATTTTAATTACAATTTATAATTTTTTATATTTAAATTACTTTTTTGAATAAAATAAATGATTAAAATTGATTTTAAAAATCAACTGTGACAACAATTTGAGAATAAAGGAGTAGATAAAATGACACACGACGCGCGAGCATATGAAGCCTATGAGGGTCGTAACGTATTGCCGTGGCTCTGATATTCATATTGATCGATTGTTTATTTTGCATTTCTTTTTTCATGGTTAATGATATAAATCTGTATAAAAAAGCAATAACGCTGTGTTTTGAGAGCGTAATATGCTTGACTGACTACAATCTGAAGTAGCAAACAAAAATTAGTGATGCACACACATCTTCTGTTTAACAACCAACATCAATTTAGGACACTAAAAAAATTCGTGGTTTAGGAAAAAATAAATTAGCTTTACAACATGCAACTTACATGATCATATGAAAACGAAACCTGGCCCAAGTAGCTTATCCATCAACTCTTAGGAGGGAACATGCAACTTACTTGAATATACGAAAATCAAACCCGGCCCAAGTAGCTTACCCATCTATCTTTGGAGGGATAAAGCAGTCGAAGAAAAGTAAATATACTTTTCAAATCTAATCTTAATTCTACGTGTAAGTAACTTATCAGTCGGCAATGATTATTTTTTCCAGAGTCACCCAGTCAGCCAACTTAAGCTAATGCTATATTGAGGTTTGCACAACGTTTGAAAAGACCATGACGATGTTCCTCCCTACAAATGTGTTTATGAATATGGTCATATCAAATTGTTTTTCTGAATTCCAGAAAATTAAGGATAGTACCAAATAGAGAGCAATGTGCCAATTATATACGTTTAGGAAACGAACAGGCAATAAGTTTAAGTACAAGCGTGCTAGGCCGCTTGCTTGCTCAAGCGGGTCCAGTCTACCTTCTTCGTCTTCAGTGGCTGGTCTGCCCCTTGTGCAGGTCGAGACCACACGTATCCGGGTTTTAGAACGCGACAATGACTATTATTTATAGTAGACACACTTAACAACTCTTTTATGTGTTAAAGAAATTTTGTTTTTAGGATCACGTATGTGGCTTTGATCTTTTGGCACGATCGAGGCCCGCGGTGACCTCCTCGCCTCGCCACCTTGCCTCCATGTCGGTGTGGCCTCAAACTGTTTCCGGTTCCCAAGTCTTTTAAGATAGTTTGTAGATATATGCTGAAAACGTTCATCTCTACTCCAATAAAAGATTGAGGGCCCTTCTTTGGATTGAAGGAAGTTTTTTTTACTTCTGCGTTTTTTCTGTAAAATTGAATTGATTCTTTAAAAAATCCTGATTCAAAAGAGCCCTGATTTGGTGAAGTTCCCTTTCTGCCATCAACAGATCTCAGCCGTCGGATTTCATCCAAGCGCCCGTTGCCCGTCCGCCATCTCTGCGCTGACATGTGGGGCCAGTACCCCGCTCGTTCGCTGACACAGCTCTAGCGTCGCTCCCTTCCGAGCCCCCCAACTCGCGCCCCCTCCCCCACGCGCCGCTGCCGGCCAGTGCCGGCTCTGTTGTTTCAAAGGCTCTAGGGCAAACCCTAACATGAGGGCCCTCGAGATCAGAGTAAAAAAAAACCTACTCTTTTTTAGTTAGCACTTTCAAAATCGATTATATGATTTTGTTTGAAAAAGTGGTCAACCCTCTAGAGAAAAAACTTTAACAAATTTCCTAATTCTCATCGCTAATTAAGCAATAGAATTGCTAAAGAGAAAATAAAAGAGAATATGAACTATCATAAAAAAAAAGACTCAAGCATGCTTGTTTGAACAATTTTAGGTCACTAAAATAATAAAAAAATACTGCTGTTGTTCATTGAAATTAGACCTACTAGCACATACCTAACTCCAATAGGGAATTGCTCCCTCCATCCCAGTTATAAGTTCATTTAGTTTGGACATAGAAAATAAGAAAAAGTAAAAAATGTGAAATGCTTTGAAAACGAGGAGGAGAGAGATAGATATATGAAGGCATTGGGAAGAGAAAAAATATCAAGTAGTGAGAATAATTTATAATTTGAGAAAATTTGAGGATGCCACATTGACATAATTTGAGATAAAAGAAGTATTATTTATCTAAGGAAGAAAAAAATCAATGTTTTACTAAACAGCAAACGGTTATACTAGTATATAGGAGTAATGGTTATACTAGTCTATAATTTGAGAAAAAATCGATTTTTTAATATAAGAGTAATAGTTATATTAAGTATATATATCAATCAAAATTTGGGGCCCCTACTTGGCGTGGGCCCTAGGCCAGAGCCCTCATCGCCCTGCCTCAAAGCCGCCACTGCCGCCGGCTTCCCCTGGCACGGACTGATGGACCGCACCTGCGTGTCGTGCGGGAAGTCCGGCCGCCTACCTCACCCGCCGCCGCATCCTTACCCCAGGCTACCTCCTCGACGGCTTCGAACCAAAATCGCTCACGGCACTGCAGGCTGTCCGCCATCCATAGCAGCTGCTCGTGGTTGTGCTCCACGTTACCGAAGTTGATGTGCAGCCCCGTTCCTCTCTGCAGGGTTGTCGAACTGCTCGTCGCCGTCGGCGCGCTCGCCGAGTGCCACCCCTAGAAGGACCCGCCCTTCGTGTAGGAGACACCCAGATCTGGCGCTCCAGCCCCCACCAGGAAGCTGCCCTTGACCGCCTCTACTGCCTTTTCCTGAGGAAGCGGCGAAACCATTCTGCCGGGTCATTTGGTGCCATGGGGGCGCAGAGCGCAGTCGGCGTCCTAGGATGACAGTCGTCGAGGTGCAAATTTGTGTACGGGCAGCTACCGCAGCCAACAAGCAGGACTTCTTTGCCAGGAGGATGACGGAAACTAATTAAACCTTGAGGGGTCTCGCCATCCCAGGGAGCCAAGTACGACGGGTTCTGATCCAACCTGGTGCCATCTGCGAATAGTAATGGTGCTGCCACCAGGGCGATGTATTTCAGGTTGTCTCCCAGGTAATAAAATGGATATTGTTCTGCTATTGTATGTTATATTCAGCAAAACATCTGGTTGCGGTTTTTGATCCGTGCATAATTCCCCAATACAAAGCAAAAAATATATTATCCAGTCATTGGGCAGTTAGATGATGAGTCACATTCAAAGAAAACAGTATTGCTACTTCATTGGAGTACCACAGAAAGCTAACTTCCGTAGATGCAATGTACAAACAGTAAGACTAATAATTTAATCCAAGGTAATGTTTATCATTGAATGATAATTTAATTTTTGAAGCCCAGTAGACATCTATCTCATATATTGTTATTCGATGCACTGAATTTTGTCTACTTAGGTGCTCATTAGGTTCCTTTGTCATGTTCTCACACAAGGACAGTTTAGAATTGGCCATCGATTGCCTACTTGTTCATGGTCTGAACTTAAATGACACTTTCTCATAAAGTAACCCCTTGGGAATTTTTTAATTCAGTGTTCTAATTGAGTTCCAAGGGCCTATGCACATTGAACAGGGTAATTAGTTATGGTTAAGTCAATCTGCTTGTATGAGAGCTGCTAATCATAATGAGCTTGTCATGTAAATGTTTACAGACAAATAGCATTGCCCTTTTCAAATCATGCCAGTAGAGTTCCATGTTTGGTATATTGAACTGGTCACACAAGCACACAAGTTCCTTTATAATTTTCATTCAGCCCAGGGATCTTCGTTAATTGAAGCCATGCAGGTGTTGGTGTCTGCTTTTGTCTTTTCTTATGCTTTGGTCATTTTACCCTTACTGTCAATTTTTATACGGTACATATAACACATCTAAATGTTAAGTTTTTGCTCCTTTTTGAGACAATTTTCTATTGTGGTTTATAATTAATTTAGGAAAATGCTCCTCGAACGTTAGAAGCATGGGCTGGTGTGGAGAAAACCTTAAACTCTCACCTTCAGTTTGTATTTTGTTTAAAACAGTATTTATTGATAGCTGAGTAAAAGCAATGAGGAAAATCAATGAGGGCACGGTCTTGGCATTATGAGCATCTGGTAAACATAGGAAAAGATTTTTTTTTCAGCAATAGAGTTTAATATTTCGATCTACTCAAAATATGCAGGATGCCGAAGCCAAAGCTGCTACAGGCAGAAGAAAAGGAGCATTCTGTAAATGATACTGAAAAATTAAAGATTTGAAACGTGAGAAGTTTCTTTTTTTTTCTGACATTTGGTTTATTAGTTGAGTAAAACTAGGGTGACTATAATGAAGTTGTGATCTGGTTTCAAGATGCCTTATACGTTTTACTAATTTAGTACTATACCCAGTCCATATGGAATACTACTATGGCAAATATCTTTTTTTTTTCTGCTACCTTGTATTGTCGTTATGCAATCACGCATTATAGTTGTTCTTCCAGCATCTTAATTGAACTTTTTTGGCTCAAATTTATATCCATTGTCAATTGTGACTTTGGAGCTATTGCACACTATTGAATTGAACAGGGATGAGGTTTGCACTCCGTAGTTTATGCTTGCCATAGCTTCAGTTGTGTGACATAGAAATGTTAAAGGCTTGAATCCTGCTGAGACTCACCACCAAACATTGGTCTTTTGTGACGCTATAAACAGTGTGGAAAGTTGTATTTCATCCGTAGCGGAGCACGGGCATTGGACTAGTTGCGAGTAATGTATTGAGCAGTTTGTATACATGTTTGTATGCCTTTATAAAGAAATATTGTAGATTTTCACTAACAATGCCTCATTTTTCACTCTGGAGCATTTGTGTTGCTATCATCGTCCGTGCAAACAATAATAAAAATATCATTGCAGTGTAAATGGAGGAAATTTGTGAGAGTAAAGATTCTGGAGCATTTGTGTTGCTATCTGCACATAACTCTGGTGAAAATGTAAAAGTATTTTCCTTGATACTACCCAGTCCTAAACAGAAATTCGCTCCTCATTTGCATCTAGACCAGCATTTGATCTGGCCCTGTCGAATTTATAGAAATAGTAGCTGTGAGGCGTAGAAACGGAGCAATCGATATGCTGAAAACAGGGGATAGACAAGAAGAGCAAGCAGCCTTTTGTTATAGTGTCGAATTTATAAAGCTGTAAGAAATATGGAGTAAGGTGGAAGAAATTAATGATCCACAATTATACTTTTCCACCTAGGGTGCTGGCTGGATCCAACCATGTAGTCTCTTAGAGTGAAGTTCTACCACCAGCTGTCACCTGCTTCTGGAATAGAGTGGTATGTATAGGGCAAGGGAATTAGATGGGAAACATGTCAATTAGATAAGATTCAAAGAAGAATAGGGAAGCTAGATGGGCATACAATGTAATAAGAGGAATTAATATCTTATTATTAAATTCTAATAATTATACTAAATTATTATTAGTACTACGTACCCATTTCTAGTGTTGCTGCGCTTGCTGCTGCTGCTGCTCCTCTTTATATTATTATTATTATTATTATTATTATTATTATTAGCAGCAGCAGCATTAGTATCAATTGGGTCAGTCTTCAGTCTTCAGCATTAATTGTGAGACACGTAAAAGAAGTATTGCATAGTGCAGAGTTTTGGTGTGATCCAAAAAAAATTAAATCAAGTTATTTTATTGTTTGATTTTCTTGGAATTTGTTTGAATTCATTAGAAATAACTAATTCATCACTTGCATTTTGAAAAAGTAGCGAACAGATTGTGGTCATGAACAGTGTGTGACCACTGTACGTGTACATGTTCTTTCACATGCATAGCAATCAAATAATGCTTTGTACACATTGTATTTGGGCGCAACTGGTGCCTCTGTAAATTGTATCCAACTTGACTTGCTCAACTCGAGTATCTATACGGACTTTCCAATATGCCTCCCATTCTTATTTCCCAAACTGTGGCGGCAAAAAACTTCTACTCAAATTTCGCAAGTGTACAACTAGCATCCTGTGTGTGCGCATGAAAAGG
This sequence comes from Zoysia matrella, assembly GCA_001602295.1. NCBI lineage: Eukaryota > Viridiplantae > Streptophyta > Magnoliopsida > Poales > Poaceae > Zoysia > Zoysia matrella. The sequence goes on along the minus strand of BCLG01001417.1, from coordinate 32,631 downwards.
GAGACAATGATAATAAACAAAATGACACTGTGACGCACCAAAGTACTGGCCTGTGGATGTGAAGCAGAAAGGGTAAGAGATGGAGTATATATAGACCTTCGTATATTTATGTGAGGCCACAAAGATGCTCTCAATGAATATCAAGTTCATGAATGTTGTGCCAGTGCTCAACGATTGTGTCCAAATGTAGATACCTACTGTAAAGTCTGTCAGTTTTTTTTTTCTTTCATTTACATTAAAAGGTAATTTGAGTTGTGAATTGGTATAAAAAATAATGGGTCAGGTATACTGATTTTTAAACATCAATGGTTAATTGGGATTAATTGAAGGGGAAGTACCTCTGGTTACACACGAGCACCATAACAAACCTCGTTTATGAAATATCATAAATTTTCATATATTCATGGCAAAGTTTAAATTGTTAACTTTGACCAAATCGGAAGGAAGGTGTATGTTTGCGGGAATTTTCGGCTCCGCCCACATCAATTCGTGACCGTCCTCCGACAACCCCCACACTTGGGGTTTTTTGTTTTTACTTATTTTAATTTCTTTTGTTTTTATTTATTTTTTCTTTTTTTTTATTTCTTATACATCCTGATTGATTTTTTTTCTTACTGATTTTTATAATGCTCATATGCATTGGGTGGTTTTTTTTTATTTTTTCTAGTAGTCATTTAATCTCTTATCTCGTGCGCTCCTATTCATGTTGGATTTATTTTAAACTATATTATCGTTTAATTTATTTTTATATCCCCATTCATTTGACTAAGCTGCATTCATGTGTACGTCCACCGAAACATTTGAATACGAGTAAATTTCATAAAACTACAGATATTTTATCAAAATTATCACAAAACTACAGATTTAAGCTATAATTTCAGAAAACTACAGATTTTGGATCAAATTTATCACAAAACTACAGATTTTATACTTAAATTATCATAATACTACAAAATTTATGCAATGTGTCTGAAATTTACTGTAGCAAATATATAGTTTTCTGAAACTATAGTTTCAACTTGTAGTTTTATGATAATATTCATAAGATACATGTAGTTTTGTGAAATTTACTTTTTAAATAAATTTATTTTCACAGTAGAATTATTAATTTTTACTACTAAAACAATTAATTTTTATATTTGAAATAATTGAATCTCATCACTCGAACAACTGAATCTTAGTATTAGAACATCAATTCATTAAGATGGACATTAAATTTCCCAATGTCTAGGCAAGAGGGCTCACGAGCCGCAGCCACCTGCCAGCTTTGGAATACCTCGTATTGCTCCCTAATTGGAACAAGCAGTAACATGATTATTCTTAGTCGTTGCTGATGGCTCCACCACGAGTAGAGCACATTCTTTCAGCATATAGTTTCGAACAGAGAACAAGGATTAATAGCCCCTCTATCACCTATGTCAATATCTCACATTCTGTGGCATGAATGTAAGGATCTTTTGTACTGTAAGTACTATCTAAAAGGTTAATGTAGTGCAGGCAGGTAAGGAAATGATCATTTATAAACCTCTGCCTTCTAGGAACTTGAAATGTAACACTCCTTATAAAAGGTTGAGACAAGTTGGTCATCTTCTATATTGGAGAGCTCTTGAGAGGGAGAGAGAGCTCTTTGCACCCATATCTCCACACAAAAGAATCCATCCATAGAGGGGGAGAGTGTTGGAGAGATACTTTCTGCAGAAAGGATTTGATGCTTGCATTATGATACATAGGGAATATTAGGCATCTGGAAGTATATGTACTGGTGTTGTGCTACAGGCAGGGATTTAGTAACATAGCATCAAAGAAAGTGGATCAGACAAACAAAAAATTGGATTAGGCAGAGAGTCATGCAGTGGAGACATTTCGCGAGCAAGCAAACGAGCAGTACAACCCTGCAGTCATTTCGATGCAAGGCCAGGTTATTATGCACAATGCAATCTACACTTCCATTATATCTTACCATATTTGTGACTTTTACAAGCCATGGATTAGTTTGTTCGAGTGCACTTTTGCAGTTTGTGTAGACAAGATTATGTACCCACACATAGCGTCCAGTAATTCACGTGACCACGGCACCACACCCACAAGGTTCTCGATCGAGGTGCAAATCTTGTACGTAGCTAGCCAAATCATTTGAGTTATGGTTTTGTAGTTGCATGAGGTCCATCAACAAGGCTAGTATAGAATGGTATTGCAAATTAATTAGACAACCGAGCTATTTTGCGCAGTCATGGATAGTTGGACCGGAAACAAGAGGATTTCTGTAGTGAAGGCAAAACAAACTGAGATATTGTGTTGACACAGATGCTATGTCGACGACATGATGAAGACAAGTACTCCCTCCGCCCTGTAATATATGTCGGTCTAGTGGCAGACGTCGTAACCAAGGAGGAACAAGGCCCGAGTACCAGCGCTGGATAGCTTTTCTTGCTGCCCCTAATCAATAGGAGAGCCTGTGGCTGAGGATGACCAAAGGGAGGGAGAGAAATGGCAGGTGGTAGGTTAATACAGAGGTTGTCGAGATCATGTACTTCGGGTATTTGACGACCCATACTCGTACACGTGGGCCAAGATCCCAAAGAGTTTAAGGGTTAGACGACGGCGCACGAACACACGGTCCGACCCCGAGACGATGGTCTACGAAAAACAAGTCTTAGCTGCACTAAGACGCGCGGTGACGTCGACCTCCGAGAGCCGACTTCCGAGGACCGACCACTGGGGGTAGGTACGACGTTATGTCATATTTACTCTGGTGGCCAATCGTCAACCACACTGACGGGATGGGATGGGTTTCATCACGACGACACTCCAGCTAAAGCCGCAGAGCCAGACGGGCCGCAGAGTCAACGGACAAGACCTGGCGACACTGTGGCTGACACTATAGTGTCGGACAGGCGCTACAGTACCCACCGTTGCGTGCGACGCGACGGGCCACGTTCGCGCATGGACGTAACGAATGATGACAACATCAGTGGAGGACCCACCTGTCAGCGAGGTAGCAGAACCGTGTTGGACCTATTATTTTATAACTCCGAACCGCCCTATATAAAGGGGGGCCCGAGGAGCAATAGAAGAGAACAACGAACACAAAAAATCAAAGCTCAGAGCTCTTGCGCGTATCCGTTCACGCGCAAGCAACCCCACGAATACGTGAATCGAGCACCCACGACCTAGGCACTAGATCTTCTCTCGAAAAGAGAATCCGACCCCTTTACTCTCTCGTCGAGATAAACCACCCTGTAGACGTAGGGTATTACACCGTTTGAGGTGGCCCGAACCAGGTAAAAAATCTCTCGAGTCTTTCGCAGACTAGGCCACATTAAATACGAAGGTACACCATCCCCTCGATCGGTTCTCGTACTGTGCCGGTGGTCAGAACGCCGACAGAGGTATTGTGGAAAAGTTATTGGTGTGATTGATGACAAGTAAATTAAAAAAATTGAAAGAGTGTAGGATGACAAGTAAATTAGGATCGATGGAGGGAGTAACTTATAGCAGGTCATCTATGGTCTACATTTGAGATCGTCGAAGAAGCTATGGCATCAGCAGAGCAATCACAAACAGAATGGTTATAAGTACATGTGGAATATTCAAATGAGCCAAGGAAATAGTGGTGCCGGTACCAATAGAAGGTCAAAACTCAAACCGGTACCAATATATCTTTACCGGTTCATGCCATCACAAAGGACCTCACACTGCACACTTTTGTAGCCACCCACCGCCCAGTACAGCTGGCCCATCAGTACCGGTTTTCAGCATACTATCCAGTACAGCCGGTAGAGCATTAGCATGTCACCGATGAACTGCTCAAACACTCTGATGATCGGTTGCAGCGCAATAGGGACACATTCTTGAGCTTAACCCAATGCTGCAAAAGGAGATCCACTCGGTTGCATGTACTTGAGTAAGTAAATGAAAAAAACATGAAGGTCTAAGTGCTAGTGGCTGTGTTGATAAAAGCTTGGGATGTCCGAACTTTCAAGTGAAACTATGAAGGCTAAGTGGCCATGTCGATGACTGCTTGGGATGTCTGAGTTTGCGAGAATATTTGGATCGAAATGTTTTCATTTTTTGTGTGTTGCAGTGGCAGCCCAGGAAAGCATTTGAAATATTTTATCATTACACACACACACACACACATCACCATATATCATATACTCCTATCACTCCAACAACATTATTCAACACTTATACGTGCTTAGGTGACTGGATATACATCAAAATAAGAATAAAAGAGTGTGTAACTGGTATAGAGGTGCAGGACATGATCTGGTTTTGTTAGCCATCGGTCTGTCGACTCGGCAGCGCCCGGAGGAGGATGGTCTCAACAGTAAGGCCAGGCCCGAAGCCAAAGAGAAGCCCCCAATCAAGGCCCTCTCCGGGAGTGCGCAACCCGCGCTCCGCGGACCTCCGCCGCATCTCATCCATTACAATGATGACGCACGAGCTCAACGTGTTTCCATGCTGCCTCATCACCTCCCTTGACACCTCCAGCTTCTCCTTCCTCAGGCCAAGTTTGTTCTCCACCCTGTCCAGTATCTCCCTGCCCCCAGGATGCACCACCCAGAACAGCTCCTCATTCCAGAGTCCTTCTCCAATCCTGCTTTCTCTAGCGCTGCATTCACAAGCTGCTCTATGTTACCCGAGATTTGCAGTGCCACATCTCGGTGAAGAGTGTACACTATCCCCTCCTCGTACAGCTTCGAGACCACCGCCTCCTCGGTATCCGGTATGATGTCCTGCATCGCCAGCACCAGCTCGAAGCACGGCCATTCAGAGCTGGTGGGTTCAGCTCCGATGATGGCCGCACTAGCAGCATCTCCGAAGATGGCCTGCCCTACGAGGTTACCCATGTGGTCCTCGGAAGGACCACGCATTGCCATGGTTATTACCTCAGAGCACACTACCAGCACCCGAGCGCCAGGGTTGTTCTCGGCAAGGTCCTTTGCAAGACGAAGGGAGATGCCTCCGCCGTGGCAACCGGCCTGGTAGAGCATGAATCTCTTGGTGGAGAGGGGAAGCCCGAGGAGCTTGACGACCTCGAAGTCTGCGCCGGGCATGCAGCCGCTAACTGTCGTGCAGAAGACAAGGTGAGTGAGATCAGATGCCTTCCTGCCCCAGTCTCTGATGGCCTCCCGCGCAGCTTCTGCGCCAAGCTGGGGTACGGTGGCGTTAGCGAGCTCCTGGCGGATGTTCAGAGATGGAGACTTGTAGGCAGTGACGCATGGGTTGCTCCTTAGAAAATCCTCGGACATGTATTCGTGCCGCTTCTCAATTGTTGTCTTCTCACCTGTGAGCTTAGACATGTGAGAGATGATGGATGGACTAAAGCACTCTCTCCATTCTAAAATAAGTGTTCATCTAGTTTTAGTTATTTGACCAATAATTTGTATAAATATAAATTATTTTTTAATATATATAAAATATATATTATAAAAGTATTTTTTATGAAAAATTTAAAAGTACAAATATTAGGTTTTTAACGTTAACCAAATTTATAAAAATCGTTGGTCAAAGGCAAGTTTGACTAAACCCAAACGAACACTTATTTTGAGACGGAAGTAGTATTTGATATCATGCTGTTCAAAATATGATCAGTATTGTAATTCCGCATACTCTACAGGGTTACATGGCAATATTTCTATCAAACCCATGATCTGAGGTTGCAATAACTAAAGGTATTTGAGAAACACTTACAAATGTTTCTAAACTTCTCTTTTAGATCCAGCATGTGATTGCTATTTGTGATCTCGAAATAGTAATCTGGGAACAACTTTTGTGGCCAAACGTGCTCTGGAAAGGCTGTGCCCATTGCCAGAATTTTTGCGCTGCCGCAGTGGACATGAGCACCCTCTCTCACCTTCCAAGAATCCATAGGAATGATACACAATTTCACTGGTGTACTTCCTGATGCACTAGCATTTGATATTCTGGCTCTCGAGCTTGCATTATATAGCCGCAAACTACCACACATTTTACATGTACAACCCCAAATTCTGTGAGCATTTGGCTGGAGTTCCGTTGGTATTCTTAACCATAACAAAAGTGAATTATGGTACTCCAGGGCTCTAGGCTGGTAGGTAGAGTGCACACCATGACGGCCTAATAAGTGAGTGGGGCGCAGAGTCCATATCGTCACAGATGCATCACTAATGATCAGTATGCTCCCTCCATCCAGAAATGTTAGCATTTCTCCTCAACAAGTGGTCCAAGATGTACACGTGCCACTTTTCAGTCATTTTCTTATGACCCGCAATCAATGCAATGTTAATTAGGCATATAAATCATTGTATAATCTATGTTGTTATACATGTAAAATTTTCAGATAAATTTAAACATAAATGTAAGAATGAACATTGGAATGAATATTGTAAATTTGACTTTGTGAGGTTAAACCTCATTTAATAAGCCAACATGGCTGGCTTCAGAGAGAGTTTCAACATTTCCAAATAGCAAATAAATTAACTGATAAATAGGACCAGCTAGGTTTGATGTTGCCTAAATATGTTCTCCCTTTTTCATAAAGACAACATATATGCTGTATTAGAATTTGGAAGTCACGCACCCCATGATTTCTGTCTTTCTAGTCTAGACTAGCCGCTTCTTACACAGCTAGGCCAACTAACCTTAACTGTGCCTTTTGATACAAACATCCCCCATTGTTCACTTGCACAGTAAACAACTTAAGGAAAAATATGGGTAGATAATCTTTTGCCATTTTGATAGAGATTTATAGCATTTTGAACAACCATACCACATTATGTCAATTTTTCCTTGATTTGAGCGTGATAGGCACACGGAGTGAATATATACCTTACCGATCTGGAACTTGTTTATATGTCTATCATAACCTATTGAGTTCATACACTGATCTAAGTTACATTACGTTGTAAAGGAATGTTGGCAACAAATAAATATTTATAAGATTATATGTACTTCAGATGCAACGTGCGATGGCAACTTAGTATGTCAAAATAATTATCAGGGAACAACAATTGTGGCTTTGTCCTTTCTATGTTCAATTTTCGCTCGTCTACCATTATAATGAGCCCAGGTGCAGCAGTAATGCTGTTGCCTTCAAATGCTGAAATAGCTTCTTATTGAATTGCATGAAAAGGCTACGTACAAAAGACCTAGATTGATCGGACCTTTCCCCGGATCTTGCACAAATTGATATGTGTACCAGGATGCCCTACCACTACTGCGAGTTCTTTCGCTCTTCAAGAATAATTAAGAATGAAAAGGTCTAGTCTATTCACTACCGAAACCGGCTCTTTGCCGAGTACCAGGCGGTTTGCCGAGTGCAATCCTTCGGACACTCGGCAAAAGACACGTTTACCGAGTGTCCGACGCGTTTACCGAGTGTCCCAGAGTGTCCCACTGAGAACACTCGGCAAACGTAAAACACTCAATAAACCTCTTGTTTGTCGAGTGTCTATTGGCCAGCATTCAGATGGCCGGCAATCGGCAAAGCTGACATCCGTTTGCGACCGTTAGTACTTTGCCGAGTGCCTGCACCTGGCACTCGGCAAATAAGATGTTTGCCGAGTGTATTTTTTAAATACTCGACAAAGTTATTTAGTTTTTTTCTCATCTACTCTTTCAACTTTTTCTGCTGCCCACATACTGTATATACTACTCCATGTTAAAATTTGGTATATTTTTCGGTCTTTTGCTATATTTAGTAAATTTATTTCATTTAATGAAATTTTTGGAGATAAGTGAAATTTGAATTGCAAGTGATTCGAATACTGCAATAAAATGAATGAAAAAATGATATTCATGTTATTGAGTCTAATGTGAGGCCTTATCCTGAAACTAATAAAAAATTTCGAACATCTTTGTTCACAAAACATGACCACAAACGTGTACCTGAATTATTTTAAAATTCTATAAAAAGCAAACGAAGTCTGAAAATCATGAGATTTGTCAGGATCTCATGATATCATACATGAAACATGTGGTAAAAAATTGAGAAGGTTTCGCACAGGTTGTCATGTACGATGCTTACAAATCGAAACATCTCCAAACAAGAATCGTAATATTGAGAAGGATTCGTTAAAATTTGGAGTCAAAGTGACGGTGAAGTTGAGATTTCACTTCAAAACTTTTTGTATAGGCAATAACTAACATAGATTATTTCATGTGAAATTTTGATAATTTTTTGGATACGTTTGATAATTTTAATCAATTTACTAGGATTATAGAAAAATGACATTTGCTAAGTGCATGGTCTACAACACTCGGCAAAAATGGTTTTTGCCGAGTGACTGAGGAAGGGCACTCGGCAAACACGGCAATTTTTTTTTAAAAAAAGAATATTCAACATTTGCCGAGTGCCTGGGACAGGGCACTCGGCAAAAACTGTGGTTTTTTTTTAAAAAGAATATTCCTTGTTTGCTGAGTGCTAGATCACGACACTCGGCAAACGTTGCAGTTATACTCTCCTGACACTCAGTCCCTCACTCACTCACACACTCAACACCCGCGCGCCCCGCCCCACCCCGGCCTGCCG
>BCLG01001417.1:12167-23719 GCA_001602295.1 Zoysia matrella | reverse complement strand
CGAGTGAGGTGGTGTGATAGTGCTAGTCGCCATGGCGACCGATGTGGTGGTGGTCGCCATGGCGAGCGAGGTGGTGGTGGTGGTACTCGCCATGGCAAACGAGGTGGTGGTGGTGGAAAGGGAGGAATGGAAGTTGATAATGAAAGGGTTGTCGACGAGGACGCTGGAGATGAGGTTCATAATGTGAAGGACTTAGAATTACTTCAGCGATTACATTTAGGCAATGACAGTGATGACACTATTCCTCATTCGGAGCACGGGCACGAATATATTGACATTGGTGATAGTGATGACGAGACTTATGATTTAGCTAATCCCGATCATGATGATTATTTTTAATACATTATTTTCTAATTTTCTTTTTTGCATCTCATTCTAAATACATTTTGTTTATCTGTGCTGATTGGTTTACTCTTTTTAATTGCAGGTGATTGGGCAAAGATGGTGAGCGGTTTCAGGAAGGTAAAATCGATGTACAAAAGAGGTTCTGATGCAGCTGAGGGGTCCAGCAAGGGTCAAAGAAAGGGTGGAGGCAGAGGTCGAGGGAGAGGTAAGGCACCTGTAGCTCTACCGTTGCCTGTACCTCCGTCGTTGCCCGAGGTGGTGGTGTGCCCAGCATCTCCAGTGCTGGGAAGAGATGGTGAATAAGTGGTGTGCCACCGAGTGGGAGGAGACGCACAATGCTTGTCGAGAGCGTCATTTGATGATGCCTGGTGCACCACGCCATTAAGGCAACCTAAGCCTCGACGAATATGCGGCTAGATGGGTACACAAATTCATTTCTTTATTATAACGCTCAATTCTGCATAATTTCTACTCATCTTACTATTTTTTCGTAGTCCTCGTCACATGGTGGTCAGTCTTGCTCCTAGTTCAAGGGATGGGCTTTGGCCCACAAGGGCAAGGCGACATCTGACGTCGACTACAATCCGCAGGACCCGCCCTCAGCGTACAGTAATGCGACCGTCCACAGTCGCCTCAGTGAGTACACTGAGATGGCAAAAGAGGTCCATGGGCAAGAGTACGATCCGAGCACCCAGGACCTTGACGGAGAAGTCGTCATGAGGGTAGGAGGAGGCAAGAAGCACGGGTGATACTGGATTGGCGACAACACAGTCGACACGGTCACTACTCCCATTCTCTCTCAGATTCGAGCAAGGAGCACGAGTTCAAGCCCGGCCATACGTCTACGACCAGACACTGTACAGTCTAGGTTACTTCTGTTTTATTCGTCGTTCTTTGATTTTTACATACCTTTGCTTTGCATTGTAACATTGAGGTGAAATATTGTAGGCCAAGCTGGTAGAAGAGAGGAGGCTAAGGGAGGAGATGGCGGCAAGGATGGAGGCCGATCGGCAGAGGCAAGAGGCCGAGCGGCAGAGGATGGAGCAGATGTTCCACTAGATGCAAAGTCTTAGCGAGAGGATGGGTCAACCTCTGCCACCGAAGCTATTCTCTCCTCCACATCCTCCTGCAACTACTCCTGTGAGTATGAATGTTTTAAGTTGCTTGTTTCTACTTTAAATCTTGTTTAACATATACAATCTTTTCTCCTTTTGTACAGAATCAATCGGCGGCATCGAATCATGCGGCATCGAATCAATCGCCTCATACGCTATAGTGGCCTCGTAGTTGATCTGTGTGTGAAGCTATTGGACTATGTGTGAGACTATGTGTGAAGCTATTGGAATATGATAGGTGTTTATTGTGTTTTGTGTGAGACTTGTTTATATAAACTGTCTGTGATGTGATTTATATATTTGTGGTCTATATAAATTGCTTGTGATATGATCTATATGTTTGTGCTTTATATAAACTGCCTGTGATGCGATATATGTGTGATTTTAGTTGATTTTAACAATTTTGTGCATTTCGAAAACATATTTTGCCGAGTGCCCCAGATTTTGCTGAGTGTCTGGGTAAAAACACTCGACAAATACTCAGTGTTTGCCGAGTGTTTTTACCCAGACACTCGGCAAACATTAAGTGTTTGCCGAGTGTCGTAAGCCTGGCACTCGGCAAACAATTAGAGTTTGTGGAGTGTCACATCCAGACACTCAACAAATTCTCTATCACTGTTTTCTGTCCGTTCGGTCTACTTTTTTTGTTGAGGGTCTAAAGGGCACTCGGCAAAGCTTTTGCCGAGTGCTCGACAAAAAACACTCGGCAAATGGTTTTTTGCCGTCAAAAGGTAGCTCGAGTGGTCTATGCCGTGGATGGCACTCGACAAAGTATTTGCCGAGTGTTTTTGGCCTTTTGCTGAGTGCCCTTGACACTCGGCAAATAGGGGCATTCCGGTTGTGATTGGTATAGTCTTCCAAGTCATATCATTTCCTATTACAATAAGCACTACAACTATACAACATATCAATAAAGTTGGATAGATGCAACTAGCCACTCGTTGTCATGTTGATGTGTTCGGTAACTTTTGATGTTTCTCTAATTGGCCCTTCCATAGATGTACAATTATGTCAATTTTTACGATTTACATGTCAATGATTGTTGTTTTATAGAAGACTGAAGCATACATAGCTACAGCAACATACAAACGTGCATCAAATCTGTAAAATTTGTTTTAAACCTTAAATTTATGGAGCATTGACTTGCTATATACACCCAAATCAGGTTAAATGTGCTCAAATATGTTCCCTCATTTTCCTACAAGACATCAGGTTCTGGAACTGATGAGTCATATGATTTCTGTCTTTCCAGTTCGCACTAGTCGCTTCTTTACATTGCTTGGCTAACTTACCATAACAGATATTATTTATAAGCAGCCACATTGTTTACTTATACAAAAAAAATATGGAAAACCCATGCAGAAAATATTTGGTGTTATAGCATCATGCACAAACATATTATATCACTATGCAACCATGATTTCCATGAATCAAGTCCTAACAGTCACTGTATGCAATGAATACCTTATTAAATTTGAACTACTTTGGGAGTCATTCACTCATTAAGTTATAGTCACAAATTATCAGAACATAATGTGCACTTTAGAGCCTCTTAATAGCGAAGCACTGGATCCATACCATAGCAGATGCCATTTTTGGCACTAGAAACTTCTCAGAAATATGGAATTATCAACTATGAGGGGGGTCAATGAGATATGATTAGAGAAATTATATATATTTTTTGTTCTGTTTTGTGTGCAAAGCAAGGACACGGTGGGGGGGGGGGGGTGTCTAGGGTGGGCTCTACTCAGAGTGAGAGCCACGTGTCTCAGTATTTTTATATGTCAGGAATATTTTCTGTTTTTGAAATAAAATTTATTTCAAGTAAAAGATAGCATTAAAAAAATTGAAGGTAAGCGACGCACACTATAATGGTGTAAGTTCCACTGAAGGGCACAATTTGACTAGTGTTTCTAGGGAGTATTTCATGTACTGTGGTTTTAAATGAAAAATGATTGTGCGTCAAGACATCCTGAGGTGCTGCACCTGACAAATGATTGGCATTGCATACCTCTTAGATCCAAAATTTGAGAAACAAGCATCACATAGATCTAACTCAGGGTAAAACTGATATGCCTAATTTGTAGGAGGGGAAATGAAAACGTTTTGTGATTGGCATGTTTCGAGATGAAAGTGACTGTTTCGAGATGAAAGTGACTGTGAGACGAGTCTTTTTGCCATCTGTAACCACTCCTCGTGACCATGTGTGCGCCCACTTGACATATACGACGTGTGCAGTCACCTAACTAATTAATATTATTTAATTGCATATTCCTAGATTTGACACGTAGTCATGGGCCCATGTATGCACCCACCTAACGAATTGACATCAGTATGTTGCTGATAGAAATTGGACACTAATTCACTAACCACCAGCATTTGGACAACACCTTTGTAGTTTTTGCAAGGTTCAAGGTTGTAAATCTCATCGGGTGTTTCAACTCCATACGTAATTCCTATATGAAATTTATATTTTGAAGATTATTTACGACATTAGAACTATATGTTTTGTATTTGTCATGGTTTGTGGTTAGAACTGTGAGACAAATATATTTGCTATTTCAATATTTCTTCTAGGTTCCACCTGTCCGTGACAGATTCTTACCAACCGTTAAAGATTAAGGTCCTCGATCTCACCGTTTCAATTTGTGACCATACATTTATGACCATTTCAAAGATATTAAAGATATACATTGACGCTCAAATGTTTTGTTTGGCTGCCAGTACAGTGAGCCCTGAGCCCTTCTCTCTTGCTATTCAAAGTACATAAGAAAGAATAAGGCCAATCTATTTGTATAGCATCCAAGTGATATCATTTGTTCTTACTTATAATCAGCACTGTAGCTGTACCACGATAACCCACGAGTGGAAACCGAAACCCGCACCCAATCCTGCTGGGTTTCGATGGGTCTCGGGTGCCCAATGGGTGTGATAAAAAAAAACATGTCCAAGACACAATGATAAAAGCCACACACAGAGCAATTTGACAGTCAAATAAATAGCAATGAACAGCTAAATATAATCCAACAATAAAATAATTGAAATTCAAAAGCTCACCTAGGTTGAATACGGTTTGACATGAACCATTTAACGCATAAAGCTTATGATTATTCAAAAGGTGGGCTACTTTTGGGTGCGCCGGGTTACCCGTGGGTGAAATTCAAGACTCGCTCTACACCCATGGTGGTGCAGGTGAGAGCCCTGGGTGAAGAAGGTCGCCCACGCCCACACTCAAGGGTACAAATTCCGTCAGGGCCCTACACCCATTGGTTAAACTACCATCCCTACTTTTATTCCACAACACACTCAATAGTTCACTCAAAGAATATAAGAAAATCCTCAATTGTTTTAACTCCTACTATAGTTTCTTAATTCCACGGCATAATCTAAACCATAAGGAAATTCACATTTCTACTTTTACAAGAATGTAGCGTCTGTTGGCAAAAAGGTTACACTATAACTAAAAAGTATGATATACTGATTTTAGGCCTCTTTTAGAATGCTGGAATTCGGAAAAAAATCCTGCATTTCAAAGGGTGGCCTTAGACTATAATGTTTGGAGTGTTATCATTTATATATTGCTAAATTTTGATGCAAAACATAGTTTTCGGAAAAAATAAACCACACATTTCAATGAGACCTTAGACTATATGCTTTTATACATCGCTAAATTTCTATGGGAATTGCTAAATATTACAGATGCATGTGTAGGAATAAAGAAAATTTGATGTAAATTACTAATTATTTTGTTAACGAACTTTGTCATGTGCGCACGGCCCCTCTATAAATCTTGTCCAATTCCACCGTACAACACTGAAATCGGTTAGATGCAAGTCTGCAACTGGCCAGTCGTGGGCCATATTCCACTGTTCCACGTGTTTTGGGAGCCTTATTCCATTGCCCAGCCTTTTTCTGTTGGGGGAAGAGAGAGAGAGAGAGAGAGAGAGAGAGAGTACTCTGGAATTCACTGCCCTGCAAAGGCCCTCCGAAGCATATTTTTTGGATTTATTTACCATGACTTTCTCTAATGACTTTTATAAATTTAATTAATTTGATAAATATAATATTTATATTTCTGAATTCATCTTGAGAAATATTTTCATAATATATAATTTAAATATTATAAAGTAAATAAAATTTATAGAAATAAATAGTCAAAATCAAAATCAAATTAACAATTCTAAAAAATAGGCTTCAAATTAATGGGACACATGGAACATGAGATAATGAATGTGCCGGGTTGCTTTCTAACGGAATCCGTCCTAACTGACATTAATAAGTACTTCCTCCGGTTTTAAATTATTGACACCGTTAACTTTTAACATCAATTTTGACTTTATTCAAATTTTTGTTCTAATATGTAAAATTATTGGATGTGATTTAAATTCCACTAATGATAAATCAAATAATAACAAATTTTTTAAATAAGACGAATAATCAAAATTGCGTTAGAAGTCAATTATGTCAATAATTTAAAACCGGAGGCAGTAGTTGAATCAATTAGTTTAGGGCCCCAGTGTTTTGACAGCCTGATTCCATATCGGTGTATGGCACAGATCCAAGTATAAATAGGTTGGTGAGGCGTCCTGGCCAATTGGGACCATCAGTTACTATGATAATGATGACTTGGTTTAAAAGACAAATTATTGTTATTACATTTCTTTCCAAATGATACTGCTTGAGCCCTTTTATAGTAGGTTAAGTGTTGTTGTTTCACCTACTAAGAGATTAGATATGAATTGAATTTTAACAGTTGTTTCTATGAAGAAATAAATTAATATCAGCTAGCATTATGTCCCTAATTATCATAACCTACCAAAATTCACTAATTATTTTCTAAATTGAATGATTCTGTAATTAATAATTGTTTGAGAACTTTTATCTCCTAGGAGATAAAGAACAATTTAAATCCCGAGATAAACGTAATGGATGATCAATAATCATTTGGGTCTATATTAAAATCTGCCTACTTTATAAGAGACTTAATAAAAAACAATAGTATGTGTTCTGTGTTTGTGGACATTGTGTAACAGAACTCATACGAAGATATTGGATCTGTTTTTTCTAGGAATATTTTTTTATCGAATATGTAAGAGAGTTAAATATCTCTGTATTATAAAGAAGAGAAAAATTGACCCCTTACATTTTAAGTCTCCTCCCTCCAGGCACAGCTTTTTTTTTTTGGGAAGAGAGACAAACCTCGGCTTTTAAGAAAGACACAGAGGTTCAGAAACTGGGGAAACCAGTTTACACAGAAACCACACAGGAGAGCCAACGCTCCTCCACTACCAACCAAAACAAAGCGACTAGCAGAATTATTAGGCCACACCACGGCCACAAGTAGCAAGCAAAAGCAGATAACATCTAAACTCTCAGGAGCTGAAGGTTATTGATCAGAGTTTCACCACATCAGAAATCAACTGAGCCCTGGGGAGATTTTTTCAGAGTCTTGATCACTTTTTCTACCAGTCCGTCAAGCTGCTTCACCTTCGCCTCCTTCAGTAGAACTCGCCACTTCTGTAGAAAGGATATCCCATTAAACAAACCATCAGAGGGATTGGGAAAGAGCTTTTCTATTGACATCTTGTTCCTTATGCACCACATCGTCCAGAAAACATCTGCAAAAAACAGAGTACCAGCTGTTTTTGAAGCACCCATCTTATTAGGAAAAATGATTCCTCCAGAAATCACTCACAGAGCAAGGAATTATGGTTACAAAATATTGTTTAAACATCTATTGATTGAACTCGATCCAGACCTATCAGCTCTGTTGTAACACTGAAAAGAACTAATGTCTTCCAATGTTTCTAATCCTCTTCCTCCAGCGAAAGATCATAGGTGATGTCCTTCATCGACAGCTCGAAAACGGTTATTGATGTATGGAGAAGCACCGTATGCTACATATAAGTTTCTATATTTCCATATTAATCAAGCTCCCATGATAATCAATGCGGTAGGCCTTTTCTTTTGGTTTTATACCTTTCTGATAGTTTTATGCCATGAGTTGGTCTATTTCTTAGCAAATCTAGCGGCTGTAAAATTTTGAACCAGAATTCATGTGCAACCATACATGATGCTAGTAGATGTTGAATATTACCCTCCCCTTGATCACATAATGTGCCGACACTTGCCAGGGTGTGGCAACCCACTTCTAGGAAGACGATCTGCAGTACAACACCTGTTACATATTACCAACCATAGAAACACTTAACATTTCACCAATGCAAATAATTTCAATAACCTTTTCAATGGCTTAAATGTGATTTTTCCATTAACAAAAGCTTGATATGCTCACTTGAACCAGAATTCTCTAGTCTCCATATGTGATTGCCTTTGTTCTGAGATAGAGTTATTTCCTGAGCCAGATCCCAGAGTTGAAAATACTCAAATAAACCAATTATCAATAGTCCCCCTTGTATGTCATTAATCCATCCTAGTTCAAATAAAGCTTCGACATAATACGCCCTTTTTAAACCTCAAAGGAATCATTTCAACGACTGTCGGTGCAATCTTTCTTCTGGGAGCAAATTGTTAAAGTAATTTAGGATGATTGCAGCCCTTAATATTATTTTTACTCATAGCTAATTCAAACATCCGTCTCATATATATTGTGAAAGCACTGATATATCAGATTTGATGGCAATTAGCTATTTTTGGTAGACCCCACTTTGCCGATGACAAAACCCGCAGCCCCACCCAATTAATGCCCCGTCCTATCAACATGATTGCCCGTGGCCAACCACACCACGTGATTTTTCATATACTTGCATATCTCAGGACTCGAAAGGTTGACATATAACCATATGTGCGCCCACTGAACTAATTGACATTTCACTAACCACCAGCATTTGGACAATGCCTTTAAATGAATGTTTTTGCGAGCTGCAAGAATGTAAATCTCATTGATCAAGAGGTATGGATTCATAAATAGTTTACCTCTATACAACTCCATGTGAAATAATTATACATAATTTTTAAACTTTGAAGGTCACATGACAGTAAAACTATATGTATTGTACTATCTGTTATGGTTTGTGTGAAACCACATATGATATTAGTAGATGTTAGATATTTCCCCCATTTGGAACCGCTTCCAACCGGCTTTCATCCGAATTAATAGGCCTAACGCCTCAAACGAATCACTTCGATCCAGCCCCGCTTCTCCCTGCCACGAATAACCTCAAAGCCTCATTTTAACTGCAACGCGGAATCTTCATTCCCACCCATTTTAACTGATGTGCCTCCGTCCTCGCATCCATCTGTGCCCTAGCCTCCGCCTGCGCCACCACATGGGCACCGGTAGCTCCTCGGTACACGGGAGGGAGCAGGCTGGAGACGAGAAACTCCTTCTCTGTAATATCCCAAAATTTACCAATAGGAATAAAAAAATTTGAAATTTAAAATTTTACTAACGAAATGCTAACAAAATTCTCTTTTCTCTTCTTTTCATTCAAAAGATAAAATGTCATAAATTAAAAACCTCTCTTAATTATAAATTTTCTAAAAATATTAAAACTTGAGTGTGGTCAAGTGCTTGACTTTTCTTTTATTTGTTTTGATTTTACTTTTTGGAAATCGTTTGAATTTATATGAAATTTGTATCAAATCATCCAATCAAAATTCCAAAGCTTGATTCTGGGCTGAATCATTTTCCCCTCTCCTTTTTTTCCAGCCCATGCGCCCAGTATTCCTTTTCTCCTCCATTTCCAGCAGCGGGCCGCCTCCTTCTAACTTGCTCGCGCGGCCCAACACGACGGCCCAGCCCACCGCGTCGGCTTCTTCCTCCTCCCGACAGCACAGCCGGCCAGGAGCGCCGCGCGCTGCTCGCTGCACCTCTGCGCCAGCTAGCCGGCGACCAGCCGCCCGGCCATGCGCACCGCTACCATGCCCATGCCGCACATGTCATGCCCCATCCCTCACAGAGCCCCGCCTCGCCACCGTCACTTCACACCTACCCGCATTGAAGCCACCGTCGAGTCACCTCCGCCGCTACGTCTCATCGACGGCACGGCCTTGCCCATACCCTCTGCCCTGACGTCACCACAGTGCCCGGCGCCTGCGTCACGCCCCACTCCACACAGGGACGCCCCATGACCGCGCCCATGCTGGAGTAATTACGGCCGCGTGAGCTGACCGACGACCGCCGCATCCCGCGTGAACCAGCCCCTCTCTCTCCGGCTATAAAAGCTAGCCAGCGCCTCCTCAAAACTCCTCGTCCCCCTCACCGGCCCCAATTTTGGCTCAAAAGCAACGAAATCACTTTCCCCCAAATATTGCGCCGCCTCGGCCGCCGCAGCAATTCATCATCTGCGGTGAGCTTCCCTCCCTCCTCTCTACTCCTACACCATCCCGATGACTCACTCCTTCAACCCCAGGCCGCGCCAAGTGACTCTGACCACCGTCGGCGTCCAGCACCGAGCGCCCGTCGTCACGCACCGCCTCTTCCCGTCGCCAGCCTTTCTCGGCCAAAAACCAGCGACGAGAATCTCCTCAGGTGAATCGCGTGAGTTCCTCTCTCTCTCTCTCTAGACCCTTCTCCCGTCAAGTTTGGAGCACCGCGGCGAGATCCGGCCTTCTTCGGCGAAGTGCCGGCAATGGCGCCGCCGCACCTCTCGCGCGCAGGCACCACATAGGCCATCGGCCTGCAGGGGGCATCCAAAGCCGTCCGATCGGCTGTACCAGATTAGAAGAAGCCCCCACGGTTGACCAATCTAATCCTATCCACCCATTCCAAAATCGACGGCCTAGATTAGATCAAATATAAACTAGGTTTATTTTAAATCCGAGCCGCCCCTTAGAAATCCGACAATCACTGAGTGTCCACATCCCACGATAAATCGTAGCTATCACGTACAGATCCAACAGTCCAGATCCTGCCACGCCGCCTTTAAATCGGCATCGTCCAATCCAAATCAGATGACTCCGATTAAACCGATTGTTTGTATAAATAAAAATAAAAGAAACCCCTCAGCCCCACCTGCCAGCCTGATAAAATGAACTGCTAGATACACCCCGCGTATTGCACACAAAAGTATATTTCTGAGCCTTTTTCCAGTACAAAAATAAATCTATAAACTCCGGAAAATGCCACTTTGCACCTAAGCCCTGCCATTTTGTAAAACTATATTTTAAGCCTAGTAATTTTACAAATACACCCCTGACCTTTTCTTTAATTACAATTTAGTCCTAAATATTTACACCTAGCACCCTAAACTTTTGTATAATTACATATAGATCCCTGTCCACTTTCTGTAAATTATAGAAAAGCCCCTAGACACATTCTAATAACTACAAATAGATCTCTATGGCTCCCTACACCTTGTAAATACATATCTTTCCCCTGTAACCCCGATTTCGATGATTTTTGCGCTCACACGATCGTCGCAGCGTGCGCTACTCTATGAAATTGATTTCAAGTCCTAAAACCCCTCATATTTTCCCCCAGCTTGATCTATAAATCCATAGCTCCCAATAAATACTTATCGACACCCGATAAATCCAAAGCTAAGCATTGAATCATCAAAAATCCCATAGCCACTCTACTAAAATCAAACCTAATCATTACCTATTATGTTACCCTCCTTTTCCGCGTTCAAGTTTTATTGGAGTTTATTTGTTTAATTGTTCTTAATTCTTTATTGGTTTATTAAGCTCATTAATTATTGTCCTTTGCTTTTAATTAGTATACTCTATATAGTCATATTAAACATATATTAACAATATGACTAGTATGCATCTCACTTTGCATTAGCATACATTAATGCATGTGCCACATGATACTCTTAGTAGTAAATTATAAAACTAAAATTAAATTAATTAGACACTAATAGTTAGAATGTAACTACATATTAGAGAAATTAAGTAATTAATCTCTAGTTGTTGTGTATTCATTTAATTAATATAAACTAATAAAAATACCTAAAATAAAGTTAGTAATTAATCACTAACATACTATACTAATCATTAATAATCACTAGCATATGGTAGTAAATAGTATTACACATAAAATGATGAGTGAAATGACATGTCATATGCTAAGTCACATTTTTAATGCATATACATATAAGTATATATTTATTCACGTTTGTGTAA
>BCLG01001417.1:0-12162 GCA_001602295.1 Zoysia matrella | reverse complement strand
ACGTTTGTGTAATAACACTTTAGAAACTAGATGATACATGCACACACATGACTTACTATCGTAATCACGTAACATAACTAATTAGTAATAACTGCTTTTAGTAAATATCAATAGGACGAGCTGATACATTAAATAACATGTCACCCACTTTGTATGCTCTTAGTACATGCATTGTATTAGCATATAATCACATAAGCACTTTAGTGCACTAGATACTTTATAATGCATACACCCTCATGAGTTAACAAAGTAGTCACGTAAACATTGTTCAAAATAAACTTAATAATTAATTAACTGCTAATCCTTAGTAAATATTGCTAAGTAGTGGTTATGCATAAAGATGACATTTTGAGCTCCTAATATTAACTTATACAAATTATAATATAAGCGCATACTCATGCAAAGGCTTAGTATAATTAAAACATACTTAGTCATACTTAATGACCCATGCAACGGCATAAACACTATGATAAAATAACTAAATATATATAGTTATTCTAAGAACTAATCCCTAATGAATAACACTAAGATGCACGTAAGATAGGCATTGCACGGTAATTACCGCATCATGCGAACTCATCCATAGTTTTTCTCGTGGAGTTTATTCGACTCTTATTCGAAGTTAATCAAATCTTATCGATTCTTCTCGAGTTTTATTTCTTTTACGGTAGTTTTATTAAGCGTACTCTACTGTGTAGACAACGTTAAGATCGAGTAAGAGCCGGATTCTAAGAGGAGCTAGAAGGTCTGACTCACAAAGAGAAGCCCGATGATTTCAACCTCAAAGATTAAGGATTTGCAGGCAAGCTCTAACCCCTTGATCATATTAATCCTATGTTTTGCTTGCGCACCCATATGACCTAAATGTTTGTATATTTACTTTAATATATGTTAAAACATTGTGTAGTTAATATCCTACTTGTTATTACGTATTTATATTAATGTCAGTTACTTGCTCTCATTAAATATGAATACTACCTTGTTACCCGTTAACGACACCCCTTTTTTAACTATAGAACTTTCTTCATTAAAATTTTTTAACGAACAGAAAGTTGCCTTGATATTTGATTGCTTACGAACTTTTATGCGATGCAGTGCATCATCACACCATACACCAATCATTTATGAAATGTGTTAAAATGAGTTTGGTGGTGTGAGTGAAATAAAGTGGGATGGGTGATAGTGCAAACTACTGCTAGGTGATGGGAAGGGATATTGTTTTTGATCGTGGGGCGGGCTCCTAGTGCTATGTGTTGTGATGGGTGTTAGGCTTCAGACTGGTTCACCTGTCGTGGATGAGCGTCGCCTCTGCCGTATAAGGACTGGTTCATCGGACCTCAACGTAGTGATTTCGTGCAACCACAGAACCCGTTTTCTTGGGAGGAACTTACTCCGCCCCTTCGGTATTTCACATTGGCCCCTAAGGCAGTCAGGTGGTACACAAGTCGTAGGAGCAGACGTGAGATACTCACGGTCCGGTCTTCGATTACAACAATAGTCCACGCCATGGGATCGTATTGCCCATCGGTATAGCCCTCTAGTTTCTATAATTACCTGTCCATGTGTGGGGTCCGAGGGTAGACGTGGATGTGCTAAACCCACGATCTGGCTACCGGAATGTGCTATCGTGTCGTCGATAATCCCAATCGATGACCTCTGTTAGCATCTTGAGGTAGACTTTATGGATACCTTAGTATATGTTGAAGTGAATGTTATGCGACTCTGTTGATCAAGAGAAACATAGTCTGTGGGTAAAGTGTACAACCTTTGTAAAATGTATAATCCATCCGGAATGGTCGTTGTCACGGTATTGACACACTACCGCTTGGGCTCACTTTGATTAATCTTATATTATCCTTATTGGAGTAAGTGAGTGTAGGTGCTCGTGTTTTGAAAAGTGTAGGCTGTGTGCCAGAGGATGGTACGGTTGTGTGCCAGCTCCCTGACTAAAACTTGAGTACTGACAGGATCGATAAACATCTTTTTCAAGACCAACCTACTGAAATATGGACAACAACTATTCTGCGTTTCCTATTTACAAAACTTCTGTAGTGAACCCTGCATAAAACGGGCTCTTTGCAAAAGTAAACCTGTAGCTTTATCTTTGATACAGCCAAATATGCAACTATATATATTCTCATGCTTAGTTTTAGGGCTTTGCTGAGTACTTTATGTACTCACTCGTTTGCAATTGTGGTTTTAGACAGAAGAGATACGTAGAAGACGACGATGTGCTGGGTTTTCGTTCTGTTTTCCAAGTTTGCTTGTGACTTTGGGCTTTGTTTTCCGCTGTTTGCTTCACCTCTAGCTAGTCAACTGGTTGTGAATATTTTTATCTTCACCGAGTTGCCGCTAAAAGTCTAGTTTCAGGTATATTTTTCTTTTCAAAATATGCTTTTTGATATACATTTTGATATGTTAGTTCTTATCAGCTATTGATATAGGGACTGATATGTGATACACATTGTATCACAGAAATAGGGTACGACATCCTCACCATCATCATCATTTGAGAGGTAAACCTTGTGAGCGTGGACATCGGAGCTTGTTCTGTTGTGCTGCTTGTCGTGTGCACTGCCAACGGCTGCTTGTGGCTTGGCTCCTCTTGATGTCAATCGGCTACAGCTCTGGCCCTCTGTGCTCCTCTCGGCCCATCTGTAGCTAGCTGTTACACCTGGCTAAGTGGGCCGGGTTAAATGGGTCAGCACGAAACACAACTATTTCGGTCCAGCACGAGCACGGCCCAACATGATGTGCAGCCGGGCCGGGCTGGCCGAAACACGACACATGGGCCATGCCTGGGCCTAGACACAGGCCCGTTGGCATGGCCTGTTTAGGGCAGTCTGACTAGACACAATACTCTAACCTGTGTAGCCCGTTACGCTCGGCACGACTCGATAAGTCCGTGAGACTTTTATTTAAAATTTAACGTTAAATACATGAAATTTAACCAATTTATATTTAAATTTAATATTTTAAGTATTATATAGTTATTTTTTAATAATTTTTGAAAAATAAAATTTATTTTTCTTCCGAGCTTCGAGCCGACACTGCACTGCACAGCCCGATGGGCCTATCGGTATGGCACGACCCGTGTAAAAATAACCGGATCGTGTTTGAGCCTAAGCTAACAGCCCGCAGACCCACGGCATGACCCGATTATTAAGTGGGCCATGCTGGGCCACCTCGAAGAAGTCACGCTGGCACGGCCCGCTATACTAGCTGTTGTAAAAATAATCAGTTACCAAACAGTTAGATTGCCTGGATAGCTGCCGATGAGAGAATCGAGATCCTTAGTTAGTAGGTTTACAAATAAGTTGTTCCAAACAAGGCCATTATCCTCCGCTTGATCACAAAGTATGTGGATACTTGCCGGGTGTGGCAGCCCTCTTCTAGGAAGGTGATCTGCGGTCCCTCACCAGTTACATATTGCAAACCATAGAAATACGTAACACTTGGCCAGTGCCAATAACACAGTCCATCTCCATAAAACTCCGTATGAAATAGTTATATGAAATTTTCAAATTTTGAAGATTATATATGACAGTAAACATATGTATTTTACTATCTGTCTTGGTTTGTGGTTAGAATCATGATACATATATATTTGATATTTCATCAATCTTTCTTTTATGGTTACGAATTGAAATAGTGGAAAGATTTTTATCTGTCACAGTTAGTAGGAGACTGAGTCCACTAGGAAAGTCTGCTCCAGAGTTTTAATACTGGCGTAAGATACCTTAATTACACCATCGACCTTACATTATAACCAACACCAGCCGCCTGAGTGCTCTATATTAAGTGGGCTGGACTCCACAGTCAGGAGCAAACTCCTATGGCTTCTGCAACCGCCGGCTTCGACCGCCTGAGCGAGCTCAAGGCATTCGATGACACTAAGGCCGGTGTCAAGGGCCTTGTCGATACAGGCGTCACAGCCGTTCCCCCCATCTTCCACCACTCTGCTGACCCCTATCCTGCACCACCATCTGACAATCAGACAACTCACCCCGGCAGCAGCAGCTTCATACCTTCCATAGATCTCACTGGCACCACTAGACAGGAGCTCGTCACCACTGTAAAGTTGGCTGCCGAGACCGTGGGGTTCTTCCAGGTGGTTAATCACCAGGTGCCCGATAAGGTCATGTCGGAGATGCTGCAGGCTCTGCGGGCGTTCCATGAGCTGCCGGCCGAGGTTAAGCGACCGTATTACACGAGGGACATGCAGTGTCGCGTCAGGTACCACAGTAATTTCGACCTGTTCCATTCACCAGCAGCAACCTGGCGTGACACGATCTACATGAAGATGGCGCCAATCGCCCCAGCGCCGGAGGAGATCCCACAGGCCTTAAGGTAATATAATCCTATTATCTCAGACTAGGGCGTGGTGGGCGGGCCATGTTACTGCCTGTCGATGACGAATGCGGCTGCTTGGTTTGTCTATCCACCAATCAAACTGGCTGACATATTGGCCATGAATTTAATGCAGAGAAGTGGCGTTTGAGTACACGAGGCAGGTGCAGAAGCTGGGCAGTGTGCTGCTTGAGCTTATGTCTGAGGCCCTCGGCCTCCAGTCGGGATACCTGGAGCACGAAGCCGGCTGCCTGGACGGCGTCAGCGTCGTTGGTCACTACTACCCCCCGTGCCCAGAGCCGCATCTCACCCTTGGCACGACCAGGCATTCTGACCCTAGCTTCTTCACAGTGCTCCTCCAGGACAGCGTCGGCGGCCTGCAGGTTCTCCATGCTGGGCGCTGGGTTAATGTCGCTCCCGTGCCCGGCGCCCTAGTTGTAAACTTTGGCGACTTCCTTCAGCTCATGTCCAACGATAGGTTCAAGAGCGTGGAGCACCGGGTGCTAGCTATGGGCGCTGGGCCACCACGAGTCTCAATGGCTTGCTTCTTTCGGCCACGCGGCCAGGCTGCATCGACTAGGGTTTATGGCCCGATCAATATGGGAGACCCGCACCCGACACGTCCTCCTTCTCCTCCACACTACCGGAGCATCACGGCAGAAGATTTCATCAACCATTATATGGACAGCGGGCTTGTCGGAAAATCTGCACTTAGAGCACTTCAGGCTGTGATGTCACTGGTGTGTGTCTTCAAGTGTCTTGTGTTCTGTTGCTGTGCTACTGCTCTGTTGGTGTATGGTTGGGCAAACTGGTACAAGGTTAATTATAAACAAGTGCTACAGCTACTGATGCCACCACGAGTAGTATTACAGCATTTGGGTGGTTTGAGATGTTTTTCCTTACCCCATTATGTACTGTCGGGTCTCTATTTAGAAACTTACATATAAGACAGCTTCCTGCGATGTTGCAGCTTGTCCGTCCAATCTAAGTTACTACGTAGCTCGCAGCCAATCTCTTTTTCCTTGCTCTGCCCAGTGCCCACTCCGGTTCCTTACTTCTAAGTTATTCAGTATCTTGCAGCCAATCATAGAGTACTTCACTACTTTGTAACTACGCGACCCCCACGATCACTCAAAATATCTATCTTAAACAAAAATGAAGTACTAGTACATATTGCATCGTAGCCTTCACATTATGTTTTGTTTACGAACCTATCTACAAGTAATTCATGTTCCCTGACTTCCCTGGAGTTGTCGATTTCGTTTCCTGCACTAATTAAATGATTGGTTTAAAATTAAAGGCATCATTTTAATACATCCTATCTTTCAAAATGCTTAATATTTCACAGTTTCTCATCTCAAATAATATGACGTAAAATTTCAAATGGAATGTGTTTGCGTACTCCCTCCATCCAAAATTATGAGTCAGTCTCGACTTCACCAGATTTCTCGAATTATAAGTCATTCCGGCACAATTATTTTCAAATATCAGACATAACCATTTCCACCGGTTACTAAGCTAGTAAATGTGACATTTGACAACTGTAAAAAGCGTTGGGAAAAGGTTGAAATGGTACAGTGTGCTTCCTCTCTTTTCAATACTTCTCTATCTCTATTTCTTTTATCATCCTTTTCAATGCACTTTACTATTTACACTCTTTTTAATTTCTATACCCAGACCTAAAATAACTTATAAATTAAGATAGAGGAAGCAAAATACTGGCTTCTAATATAAAACAAAGATACATCCAGGGCATGAAGTATGGTGGTTGTTAAACTTTTAGCATTTACTTTGACCATTCATCTTATTAAAAAATTAATTCAAATCTAAAAAGTTATAAGGTGTGATTCAAATAACTTTAATGATAAAGTAAAGGAAAATTTATCTGTGGAACACTGTTTATAGGTGAGATTGTCCAGATCACACCATCCGATTGATATTTGTCTACAGTCTCGATTTCGAGTATTTGTTGCCAGAAGACCGCGAGGAATATTTGAGAATATTCCATGGTAAAATGTCGATTTTACTCTTGACATTATCAACGTGTACCACGGCATCGGTGAGCTTGGTGAACCCGAGCGTGGCAGAGAGCGACGCCGGTGAGCCCGAGCGCGCGCCGACCGTGGCGGAGCACCTCTACCGCGCTGGGGGCGATCACGACGCCATGATACACGTTGATAAAGCCCGAGGCAAGATTGATATTTTAACATAGAATATTCCCGAAATATTTCTCTCAGTGTCTTGGATACAAATACTCGAAATAGTGTCCTGTAGACAAATATCAATCAGACATTGTGATCTGGACAATGTCACATATATACTGTGTTCTGTTAACAAATCTCTCTAAAGTAAATTATAATAAACTATATGATATTCATCAAATTTTTTTTAATAAAACAAATGGTTAAAGTTGATGTTAGAAGTCAACGACTATAACAATTTAGAAATAGAGGGAGTATATAATACTAGATACTCCTTACATTAAATTTTATCTGTCATTCTAGCTTCATCTATCTATTCTAATTTAAGTATCATTCTCATTTCCTTAACAATTTTCTCTTTCTAATGCATCTCTATCTCTGTCTCTCTTCTCTTTATTCTTTATTTTTAGTACATCTTATCTTCTCTTTTATTTTTAGTACATCTCATCATTTTTTTCAGTACATTCTCCTTGCACTCCTATGTGTTGCTGTTGAGCTGGGAAAGCTCTGAGATGCTCATACTAGAGAGGTTCTCTTGTATCAAGTTCTAGATCTGTTAGTCTATTGTTCGTCTGAACCTACCTTGTGTATGGAAAAGCCATTCTCTTTTATTCTGTATGGGGAGCCATAACTCCTGATGTTTGGTCTGGACTAGCTAGTGTGCTCGGAGTTAATCCTAGGAGTTGAACTGGGTCAAAATCAAGCGGCCCACGGCACGGCTCAGTGCCTAGCCTGGTACACTGACTTACAGGGCTGGACCAGCACAACACTGTAGCTCAGGCCATGCCGCGCCTGAGATTTAGGCCCAACGGGTGGCACGAAATTGGCCTAGCAAGGCAATTTGGCCCATTCATCAATCCTGGTAAAAGGTATTGCACGGCCTACCGCAATAGCAAGTCCACAAAGCATTACAGGCCACGTGTCAAGCAAAAATGAGACCCTCTTCCAATTTCTACTACACACATGCAGCTTGTTTATAAACAGGTTAGAAACACAGCACACTTCTGGGGTGGGACTAAACATGTGCTTGAGCCAAATTTAGCTACCAGCACTATACCACAACACATCTATAATGATTTTTTTTCTGTCAATATAAGCCGCTATAACGATCGATGGTCAGTCATTAAAAACCGTTAGCAACCGATCATATCTATCATTGATAATAGCGTCGCACATAGGTAGTAGCAGGAGAAAAGGAAGAGAACAGCATCCATCCTCAAGAAGAAGAAGAGATCAAACATGACAACAAACAGCAAAGCACAAGATACAACATACATTGACTACAAAAGGCCAGTCACCAACATAAACCACCACCGAGTGAAGCCACCTCGAAGACCTCCAAATCATGCAACCATTAAGCACTGAGACAGAGAGGCAGACGTGGTTGTGATATGTAGCACCTTAGAGAACCATCTGAGATCTAACCAAGAGGCCTTCGACGCCCTTTGAGGTAAGGAAGCCTAAAAAGAGGAATAACTCTCAAAAGGAGAACGAGGAGATCCAAGAGAGTGGATCATGTCTGACAAACCCAGCATATGATGAGCATATGATGAGATGGCACAATCAAAGAGTTAAAAGAATCAACACCGTAGAACATCGAGTATAGCCCATGGCGATTAGTGGCTAGAGGAGACACGGTGAACCAAGGAGGGCACAACAAAACACAAAGGAGGAAGGGGGGAACTATCACCAAGCCAAGTCACTCCAAACCGTTGCTACAAAGCAATGCCTCCAAAGAGGTCACAACATCGCGAATGTTGCCACTGCTCGATCTAGCAGCTCGCTAAATCTGGATTTTCACCCTGAGTTAAAGGGTTGATGAAGCAAGGACGCCTATACAGTGCCTCAAGAGAAAATAGCACCCACGGTGTCATCACTGCAAAAGCTTTGGCCCAGCGCCCTGCACCCTCGATGAAAAAGCAGAGGTGAACAAAAGGAGAGATCCATTCCGAGAGGCCACCGGCGCCGGAGGGGAATCCTGGACACCTTCTCATGGCCTTGCATGAGCATGACGGCGACGCCGAAGCGGCTGATGCGGGCGTCAACTCCAGCCGCCCTACACTGCCATACCCCGCACCCTCATCCTCGGCCATGTGAATCGGCGGAGCAGCGACAATGAGGAAGCTAGGGATAGTCTGCTCATGACGCTGGTTAGCGCCGCCGCCCCGGCCTTGCAGCACCCACCGCTGGAGGTCCTGTCGCCTTTCAGCGAACCAGGAGCTGGCAGGGCGGAGGCGGCAGAGCTCTAGCACAAGATAGAGCCACGAGCGGGCGCTCACCTTGCAGGCACGTAGGTTGGTGACCCGCTCTTACTGCATTGAGGTGGTGCAAAATGGGGGCCGGCGGCGGCTAGGGTTTGTAATCTGCCGACGAGGTTGCCAACGGTGGAGCCCCCCCCCCCCCAACCCCACCGCCCTCCTTTGCGGCCGCAAGGTAACCAGTGACTAGCTCGGACAACGGCGAGGTGGGGTGCCCGAGTAGATATGGGCGCGGTTGCGCCCAGATCCGGCAGAAACAAGATCCCGTCACGCCTCCTCCCTTTTTTCGACCACCGTGCGAGCAGATCGGCGCGAGAAGACCTACGGACACCGCTTTGCCTTGAGCAGTGCCGGTAGTGAACTGCCACCACCCAGGGCAGCGCCTTTCGTCGACCGCCACCACTGCTGCCCTGAGCAGCGCCGTCGGCGCGTAGATCTAGGCGCGCACCGCATTGCTCTAGCCTTGCAGGTCATGCACTCGAGCAGCGGCCGTCGGGCGACACACCACCACCAGGTTCACCTTGGAGCTTGGTAGGAGAAAGGAATGAGGGGAGGAGAGCAGGAACGCTCCTCCACCGCCATCTCGACAAACCGCGCAGGTTGTGCCAGCAACGCGGCGAGCGAGCGAAGGGGGGGCGCGGCGGCAGCGGCTAGGGTTGAGCTGCCCGAGCCGCCCGAGGGGAGCAGCGTGGGGGGCGTTACAATATTTCGAATTACCCAATTTACATGGTCATATTAACTATAGTTATAATTGATATCACCTGATACTGTATTATCATACATAGTTTGGAGCGGATGAACGTATGTTACATAAAGATTTGTATATTTTGTTTGTTGTTTGTGAGGTGAGCTTAAGTAGCTTGGTGTGTGGCTGATAAGATTTAGAATTTGACCAATAATAAGGAGTTATACTAGTTTGAAAAAGGTTCAGTGTCATGTATTTCAATACCGATGGTAGAAACCCGATTAGACTTAAAATTAATTCGTGTTTTCAAATTTATTGTCCAAAAAATTGATTCAGGTTTAATGTTTCGGATTTTTTAGGTTCGAGCTCGGGATTTTTCGGATATGAGCTTTGGGCCTGGCATGACCTGACTCCCAGGACTACTAGGGGTGTGTTCTGCTAGCTGAGGCAGCGAATGGTGGTGCAGCTTCCTGTCCACAGATATGCTGTCAAGCGGTGCTCCATTTACCACCATGATGAACCCCCGGTCAAGTGTTGACAACCTGGAATACACGTGACAATACTTAGTCTAAATAGGGCAACTTTAGGCGATACCATTCGTCTCCCCATCTTGTCCTCCTATAGAATTGGGCTGCATGCATCTGACCGAGCCGCTCACGGCGCTGTGATGATGGTGTTTGAAATGGATCAAGATTCTCCAAGACTCAGAAACATTTTAGTTTCATCTTGGAAATATTTCTTCTATTCATAGAATCACATGTAAGACCGTTTGTCAACATATATTCAAATTTTATTAATAGAAGGAAGAGAAAAATTAACCTGTTTACCCTTTGATCTTTTGCCATTGTTTCCATAAAATTTATTTTTAGTAACTTGTTACTCAACAAACTTAGTAAACCATAAAAAAAATTAATAAAAAAAAAGAAAAAGAAAAGGAGGTGTAGATGGGCTTCTTATTTGTGAACCCAACACACCCCACTTCCCACTAAGCTCCGGCCTATGGCGATGATGACGAGCGTATATACAAGGTGAGTCATGGAGGGGCAAAGGAGGAATCGGTGAAGTGAATCAGTGTGAAACTGCCTTTTCCACGTTTCAGAATGCTAATGTAAAAACACAAAACAATTCATAGTGATCCGACTTCCAAACAATTTGGATTTTTATCATTTGGTACCGATTTACTCGATTCAAGGCTGAATCAGAAAATATTCTGGTTGCCAAACACACCCTGAATCATTTGGAGTTATGGCCATAACAAAATTTCACATTTATAAATTACTATACAGACCATGTAAAATAGTCTCAGTTTTTTTTTAAAAAAAAAATGAAAAATAGACTACATATATAAATTTTGACACGACATAGGTTTATTTCCTATTAGTCCCGCCCTAAGACCCCAACCCATTCTATAAATATCTAATCACTTCATCTTCCTCCTGAGAGATCTGAAAATGTACCAATACTCGCATTCAAATGTGGATATGAGATGTTAGGTGAATCAAATCCGTTGGTCTGCATTAAGGCTTGCATGGTGAAGCTGTAGTGTGCTGCCGTCAGCTCTGGAAGAGGAGCATCTCCTTCAAGGTACTGCATCACTTGACGCATGGTGGGTCTAGCACTAGTAAATGGATGTGAGCATAAAAGTCCCAGATTCAGTATCAAGCATACCTCATCGATGTTACAGTCATTTCGGATTCTTTGGTCCACTATCTCAGTGAGCAATCCATTGCGCCAATGCTCTAAAACCCAATCGATCAATGTTATTTGATTGCCCTGAGCATTTTTCTCCGCAGGCCTTTTTGCACAAGTGACCTCGAGAAGGAATACGCCAAAGGCAAAGACATCTGTCGAAGTGGATGCTTTACCCGAGCGTACTAACTCCGGGGAAAGGTAACCCATGGTTCCAACCATATGTGTCGTCTGTGGGTCAGTTCCATGATCATACATCCTTGAGAGACCAAAGTCACCTAGTCGCCCATTCATTTCACTGTCTAGCAGCACATTGCTCGGCTTGATATCACGGTGGATGACAATTTTTTCCCACTTCTCGTGGAGATAGAACAGGCCCGATGCAACACCCCTCATAATATGGAACCTTTGGGCCCAAGTCAATGACTGTTTTCCATCTTCATTGTATAGATACTTGTCAAGGCTACCATTTGACATGTAGTCATAGACCAGAAGGAGCTCACCCTTTCGTCGACAGTAGCCAAGTAACGGCACAAGATTGCGGTGTCTAAGTTTACCGATACTAACAACCTCAGCAATAAACTCCTTCATTCCTTGCCTTGATTCATGAGACACCCGCTTTACAGCTACCTCAACTATGGACTTTGGAAGAACCCCTTTGTAGATTTTTCCAAACCCACCCACACCAAGTAGATTCTTCTTCTTGAACCCTCTCGTAGCATTGTATAAATCCTTGAAGGTAAACCGATGTGGCCCAAAGTCAACCTCCCAATCCTCCTCCACCTCAGCATACCTCCATCTTCTATAAACAATTATGATGATAACAAGTCCAACAGTAAAGACAAACGATGCAGAGGCTATAGGCAGGGTAATCTCCAGTACCTTGGAACGAGGTTTTGGACCAATACGTGGTAGCTTCGGTAGCTTGGAGATGTCGATGGCTGGAGCTGGATTGTTCATGGCAAAACTCCATCCGAGC
>BCLG01001416.1:94739-116319 GCA_001602295.1 Zoysia matrella | reverse complement strand
TGCATGGCGGTGGTAAGAGCCAAACAGGCCCTAAAACAAAGCACTGGGAGAACTCCATTTAAAATATGATGAACTTCTAAAATTTGTTAGCTGCAGCATTAGATATGCCCCAAAACTGATTACAAATCCAAGAGGTGGTCTAATGGATGATGAGGTTTCATAAGATTTTTAATATAGAAGTGTGCATCTAAACTACAATGTCTATAATTATTTTCAGAAATGCTAACTGAAAATTGAGTGCACACCCGAGATAGAGTAACACAAAATGCTAAAAGTTTAGAGGATGGCCAAAATACATTAATACATTTATATAAATGTCATTTGTTATGAATCCTATGGTTGCTTATTGCGAATCTGTTGCTTACAGTTTATCACGTTCACTTAGCAGACACCGTA
This sequence comes from Zoysia matrella, assembly GCA_001602295.1. Classification (NCBI taxonomy): domain Eukaryota; kingdom Viridiplantae; phylum Streptophyta; class Magnoliopsida; order Poales; family Poaceae; genus Zoysia; species Zoysia matrella. Next base: position 115,923 of record BCLG01001416.1, on the reverse strand, counting down.
AGTGCACCAGAGCCTAGAACGAAGAAACCTTCTATCTATGCGTCGAGTCCCTGCTGGAAGAAGGTGTCAGCAATGACATTACGAGATTCCGAAGAAAAAAAATGACATTACGAGACTGTTGCTGCTTTGGAGCTTGACGATTGCAGCTTGTCATGCTTCTATTCGCCTAATTTGTCTTCTTCATAGGATTGACGGTTCCTGACCATAGCTTCTAGCGTGTCAACACTGTGTCGAGCATCTTGCCGGCGCACTTCTACGAAACGGCTTGGGAAAGAGGGGGGGGGGGGGGGGGGGGGGGGCGAGAAGCCCATTTCTGGGTAGGGGCCTCATCCTCAAGAGCCGAAGCGGAGGCCGAAGGGATGAGGACAAATGTCGCCGGTGCTGGGCCTAGGCCGAAGCAGGAGTCATCGGGGCCGGCTTGTCAACTTTTGTGGGCGGCAGACGACTCAGCGGTAGCTGCGCGACGGTCGGTGGGTAGGGGACTTCGCTTCGGCAGCTGCAGCGCCTGTGGGCGGAAGAGTCTAGAGCTACCAAGGACGGCATGGTACGATTGAAATCAAACGTAAAATCTATCCAACGACTATAATCGACGGTGATGAGGTGGCGCGACGAGGGCTCGAGAACGGCCGATTCGATGTCCAGGATTCCTATAGGAAGATATAAATCAGAGCCTCCAAACGAAGTTGAGTATAACCATGCTTTTTGGGCCGACAAGCCATTCGGGAGCACGGTTGTGCCCAGCTCCATTCTCACCGGCCTCACTTACCTCGAACTCCAACGAACCCAATGGAAAATAATTGTAAGTTAATTTGGTTTCTATCTGTATATGAGATGTAAGCATAATCCTTAAATGTAATTATCATATTAACTAGTTCCTGTATCCCAATAGGAACTCGTTTTAAAGTTTGATTTTTTTTTTCTCAAAATGCCTATTGTTCTAAAAAAATTCGAGGTTCTGCTGCCCCTCATTAAATTGTAGTATGGGATGATGAGAGCTACTTATAAAATATTAAAAAAATACATAAGGACAGTGAGAATTACTATAAAATTCAAATATAAATATGAAATACACAAGATTAAAATGTTATCAACTGCTATGAATCATAATTTAATTAAAGCAATTATTTCTTTGTCTTCTGATTTAGAAGCCATTTTTAACCTACTTATCGTTTCTTGTCAATAAACCTAGTTTATTTTCAAACAAAACTATTATATTAACAATAATAATTTAAAAAAGATTAAGTACGTCAAATAGTGTGTTAATCTAAAAAAACTCATTTTTCTCTGGTTGTTCCCCACCTCACCAAAAAGAATCGAAAAGCCAAGGCACACCGCACCGGCACCGCGACCTCAACGCACCCCAAGCGCACGCCAGCTGAGCTCTTCCCGTTCCGGCGGCGGCGGCGAGATGGCGGCGAACCTGGAGGACGTGCCTTCGCTGGATCTGATGCACGAGCTGCTCCGCCGCATGAAGTGCAGCTCCAAGCCCGACAAGCGCCTCATCCTCATCGGTACCGATTCCCGCTCCCCCTGCCTCCGTCGGCGGTTTTTGGACCCAGGCCCTTGCGTTTACTTATGCTTTTTGTGAAGCTCGAGCCTTTGCACCTTAGTGATCTAGATCCGCGGGAAGGTGCGTCGAAATGTTGGACATTTGTCTTCCCATGTCCATGTGTATTGCCTCGGGTGAAAACGGTGCTTGTGGTGAATGAGTTGGTCGGGGAGGTCACAGGACGAATAGCAGAAGGGAATTGGGAATTGGTTGGTTAATATGAGGGATCTGAGGTGGCTGGGCTACTTTTACTGTTTGGTGTTTGCGGTTGAGGGTTACTTCCATAGGTTTACACTCTGTTCTTTTGAATTTAACCTTTTTAGTTTTCATGGTTATTGAAGGTTGAGTGAAATCGGTCGTTTATAAATGGAATTTCGTAAGGGTTGACAAAATTGAAAAGTGATGTCGAGTCAGTTCTGATTTAGAAACCTTTTATTAATGGTGATAAGAAAAGGGCACAACGTTGCCCATCTGTAGTAACAATCTAAGTATAGGCTTGCTCACTGAGGAAGATACTGAAGACGTGTCATTTTTCATCGAGTCATGGAGTCTGTATTCTTGTGACATGAATATCAGTTGAACTCTCCTATGTATCTCTAGCCTATAGTTTAGCTGTGATGCTAGTGTTGTGTGTCTAGATCATATATATGTTGTTTAACCTGATATATTAGTCTGGTAGTCAGGATGATAGCATGTGGGATTGTTCAGGTAGAGATAAGGCCACGTTGATTTTGTGGAGGATCACAAAGACCACATAGTTTGATAGTACATCTTTTGTTTTCTTTTTCAGTTCTTGAATGACAATTTTGACTACATATATTCTAGAACGCTCCTGGTTTTGAGGATTCAACATACATTACAAATCTTGTAGGTCCGCCTGGCTCTGGAAAGGGGACTCAGTCGCCCCTTATTAAGGATGAATATTGCCTGTGCCATTTAGCCACCGGTGATATGTTGAGGGCTGCTGTGGCTGCCAAGACTCCTCTGGGCATCAAAGCTAAAGAAGCTATGGATAAGGTACTGTTTTCACACATAACTGAATTGCTAGCTACTAAAATGCAGAATAGGCATCTTTTGACTCCACTGCATGTTGGTTTCTGTTAACTTCTAGGGTGAGCTAGTTTCTGATGACTTAGTTGTGGGGATTATTGACGAGGCCATGAAGAAACCTTCATGCCAGAAAGGTTTCATTCTTGACGGCTTCCCTAGAACTGTTACACAAGCACAGAAGGTCAGATCATTGATCAATATTTATCAGACTATCTTGTTAATGAATTCATAGTTATTATCTAGGATCATAATCTTTCTCCCTTACTGATTGGTGAAGCATCCAGTGCAGCTTGATGAGATGCTGGCTAAGCAAGGTGCTAATGTTGACAAGGTCTTGAACTTTGCAATTGATGATGCTATATTGGAAGAGCGAATTACTGGTCGTTGGATCCATCCAGCTAGTGGAAGGACATACCATACAAAATTCGCACCTCCAAAAACTCCAGGAGGAGATGATGTAAGTAATACAAAGCATTTAGCCTGCCTACTTCTGTTATGTTTGCACAATCCTAATTACATGTTTTTTATTGTTTCTACTAGATGTAGGATAGAGCAGTACCCTTTTTCGTTCTATACCATTCGGCAGCCTGGTTTTCAGCTAGTAATAACTTGCATGCTCCAACAAAAATTGAGTATCCAGATGAGACCCACTCAACAACAACAAAGCCTTTTGTCCCAAGCAAGTTGGGGTAGGCTAGAGATGAAACCCCGAGAGAACTAAAAAAGAGCAACAACCAACAATCAAGGTTCTGGCACGCGAATTGCTAACCTCCACAAATTCCTATCTAAGGCTAACTCCTTGGTGATATCCCAATCCTTCAGATCTCCTTCACAGCTTCTTCCGATGTCAAGTTTGGTCTACAGATGAGACTCACTCTGTCAGATAAATATATGTAGTTATGTAAGCGCATTGCTAAAATTATGGCAGGGTTAATTCTGCAATGGCTTAATTCTTCTGAAATGATGCTTTAGGTTCATTTAAACAATTGAATATATCCTCATACTGTTGCAACATTATTCATGTGCATGCTTCTTTTTTCTGTATCCTGTTTTTTCAGCATTTACTGTTTCTACATCATATTCCACACCCTCGTGAAAAATTACTTATGGAAAATACTAATAAAAATATAAATATTTATTGATAGTGCCCAATTTTTTTGTCGTTAGATGTTACATTCCTGTCAAGTATTTGTACTGTTGATTGCTTTTAAGGGATCTGTTAAATCTTTCTTTGCAGCTGTGATTTTAACATTTTTAACAACAATTATCTTTTGCTATATCAAAGCCATCGCCTAGAAAAAATATGTGCAGCTGTGATTTTAATTTCTTTTGCTGAATATCTTTACAACTGGAAAAAATATGAGGACTCTGCTGTTTATTGACTTCTTTTTATCTCTTAAGGTTACTGGAGAGCCACTGATTCAGAGGAGAGATGACACGGCTGAGGTCTTGAAATCAAGGCTTGAAGCCTTCCACAGGCAAACTGAACCTGTACGTTGTTCTTTAAATGAACTGTATTACTGTTTGGTTTCTGGGAAATATTTATAGAATTCTCTTACTGCTAATATTAATTCTGCTAATATTAATTTGGTAAGTTGTGTTAGTTATTTCCTTTGATACTTTGGTCTCTTTGTTTATGAATAGATTGGTTGATTCCTGTGGTTCATTGATATTTTCGTCAATTAATTATGTTATACTGCTGCATAAAGTTCTTTTGATGATTTGGTACGGCATGCTCTTTTCTGGTGTTCTTGGTACCTTTTGATGCTCCATAATTGTATACTTTGTGGCATATGTAGATGTAGTTGATCAGTCCATTTTATTTTATTTTATTTTGCCTCCAGGTGATTGATTACTACTCCAAGAAGGGCTTAGTGGCGAATCTACATGCTGAGAAACCACCAAAGGAAGTGACTGTTGAAGTGCAGAAAGTCCTTTCTTGATGAAATTTCAGCTCAGATTGAGCATGACAGGCACCAAGAGTCCTGTCAGAGTTTTCCTAAAATTCACACTGACGCCTACATTCTGAGATTTTCATTTTCTAAGTTTCATCTGTGCGAGTGCACCATTTCATCATACCTTTGACAAGCTCGGGAATATCTAAATAATTTCTATGTCGGATGAGGAAAGTTATTTTTGTATCAACACAGATTATTACAGCAATTCATCCTTGGCAAAAGTTCGTACATCAAATCTTGTTTCTCATTATGACAACTCCATACGCTAACAAGTTCCCATATCATAGAGGACGCCACGTTCTCATTTGCAGGGAAATCCACTGAAGCGCTAACGATGGCAAAAGATAAATTATCGATGTAGCAGCATTTGGCATGGTCCTTCAAATGGTAAAACTAAGGCAGTCTTTGGTAGAGATTTTAGGGTGGTTTTGGTTTCAGATTATAGCGAATTACTGCATAATCCCTACCAAGCACCTCAAACTCATAACAAACACCCATAAGCAAGGCATAAGCTGCTATAAGCTGAAAATTGTAACTATTAACAGCTTATGCCTCATCGCGAGTACAAAGTGCCTATAAAGCCAAACATTTTTTATATACAATGAAATAAGCTAAACAAGTTAGGAAAGTAGTTCACGCTTAAAATCTAGACCAAAAGCTGTTTCTTATAATCCAAAATAATACCAAACATGCCCTAATAAATCCAAATGCAGCCGCCATTAAGTGGAGAAAAGGGGACATTCATGAGCACTTATGTGCATTGCAACTAATTGCACACCTTCTCAAGATGGTATCATTACACTTCAACAGCCAAATTTGGGATTCCCTGCAATAAGCAAGTTGTACTATAATACATTCAGACATGACTACAGTATCTGCAATGTCACATGATTGAAAGTAAAATGCATCCAAAATATGGTTGGTTGGATAATGTTTACCCTCTAATGATGCTCATTGAATGCTTCTTGGCACATTGACTAAATCTTGACCAAGTCATTAGACAGATTACATTATCTTAATCTGTCAGAAAAAAATAACAAATCTGCAAAAAATAAAATAAAAATTTACACACTCTTCATGCATGGGAAATTTAACATATAGAGTATTTCTCAGGAGTACCTTATTTCAATTCAGGAGCATACGGTGCAGGGCAAGGCGACACTGTATGATCAGGCAAATCATTTATGAACTCGTTAGCAGCCTGAAGACAGGCATGAAGCATTTTCTTCTCCAATCTGACCAGCCTAGTAGCAACTTCCTTCTTTGGTTCCAACTTGCCATCTGCCAGCTGGTGATTGCAAGAACAGTTAGTGACAATATTGGTGATCATGAAATAAAGTATAAAACTGCACAGCTCATTACCATAGCTTCATCCTCATCCAATGTTGTGGGGTAACCAGACAATCGGGATTTCAGATATCCAACTAGTTGATCAAGTACTGCTCGTTCTGTACATGGGCTAACCTATAAAACAAACATTGTAGAATAAGCGACACGCTGAGGTATAATCTAGCTAGTCATAAGCATTTGATATTTGGATAGAAATGCATGCAGTTCAAAATGGCTGTCCTAATAGGACACGCTACCAGACAATTTTTTTAACAGGAAGCTTTCTGCATTGTTGGAAAATAATGTGGAGGATAACACTTATTTTTATCTAGCCTACAACTAGTAGTGGTACTTGATAACAAATCATTTAATTATAGACTAATTCTCAACAAGCGGCACTAAGCATCCATCAAAACATGCAATAACCAAGTACTCCCTCCGGTTCACAAAGAAAGTCGTTTTGGACAATGACACGGTCTCCAAAACATAACTTTGACTTCTATTTTCTATGAAATATTTATTAAAAAAACATATTTATACTTTTATGAAAGTACTTTTCAAGACAAATCTAATCATATGATTTTTATATTCCTAAACTTAACAAATTAAAACTTATTTGGAATTTATATTTCCAATGTTTGACCTAAACATTGTCCAAAACAATCTTCTTTTTGAACTGGAGGGAGTATAAAATACTAACAGTCAGGAAAAGATACAGATCTCATATGCATCATAAATCTAAAAGATAGAACTGACACAATGCATGCTTAGCTGTTGACTATGATCCCAAAACAGAAAACTAAAACAGAAAACTGCTGATTTTAACCAGAGAATGTACCTAATAGTCAACTGAATTTTGAAAACTACATGTAACCATGTGAGCAGGGGGTGCAAATAAATGAGCCTAAGAATCACCAATTTGCACCCCTATATGTGAGTGTCAACTAATATGCCTTTTCTATGATAAGTTCAATAAAGGGTAAATTTGCTTAGCCTTCTATGGGCCTGTTTTGAGAAGCTTTGGGCTTTCAAAGCTTCCTGGAGAAGCAAAAGCTAGCATAAGCTACCCTGAATAGGGCCCATAGTATTTTCTAGATTAAAGGCCCATTTGCTTAGCTTCAATTATTGTTTTTAGGTTTCTAGAGTTATGTAATAAGCTGACTGCCTAAGCCATCCTAGCAGATACCAGATAGAACATGGAAACCCGTAACACTTGAAGCCAATGCGAGATGTTTTTTGAGGCCTAAGAACAGAAGCCATACAAACTGATCTACTATACAAGCATGGAACTCAAACTTACAATTCAATGCAACTCTGCATGTGTCAGGTATATTTTAGTACATCCAACATTATAATCTAATAATTTTACAAAGCAATTGGACGCAATATCTGAAAGAAGGGCAATCAGACTTACTGGACATGTATCACCTTCAGAAGAAAGTACGGACTGCATCTCATCAGGATCTGAAATATATCCTAGCCTCAGGTAAGGCAACATTTCTGCGATAGTTTCTCTCTCTTTGCCAAAGTAGACCTAGTTAAATGAGGATATCAGTATACATCACTTCTACTTGTGCACAGATGGAATGAGGAAGTAAAGTTCCTACATGAAAATTTTGAATAGCAAGCTTGCCATTTCTCTGAGCGACCATTCTCTTTTCTTGATATTGAGGATCTTCGGTATTCAGGGATGCCTGTAACAGTGATTTAGGAAGAGTTACAACAACAAAATTAAAAAGAATATTGCAAAAGAAAAAATGACCTACCTCAATCATAATGCGATCATAAGGGTTGTCTTCGTCTACAAAACCATAGTTGAGAAGCAACCTTGAGTTTGGTTGTGGCCCACACCTGCGTATCTACAAAATTTGATATTCTTGCATACGTGCACCAATAAATTGAGCAAAATATGCTACATACTAAGTCAGAATCCAAGATGGCCAGATATAATGAGGAAGAACAAGAATACTAATGCAGTAGAAGCAAACATAATACCAAACGATTAATGGCTCTCCTGCTTTATATGATCGATCCACCACTAACAGAACAGAATCACCATCAGCTGTCAGCATTGCTTTGCAGTTGCTCTTGTAGGTCAACAGAGGTGGGCCCAAGGGAACTAGCGCAAATCTTCGAGCTAAGCTAACTTTCTGTTGTTCAATACAACTAAGTCAAATTGAGCGTTTAAATTTAACTAAACAAAAATGTATTCAAGCTAATAATTCTTCATGTCAAACAAATTAAAAAATAGTAATACGTTTTCCAATGCAATTACTTGTGGTTTAATCCCTTGAATTTCTTACATATAGGTCACGCTAGTACTTTTTGGCATATCACTAGTTCCTGTTATCAAGCCATTCTAAAATGTATTGTTATACTAAGACAAGAAATGAAGCATCTTAACCAGATTTTTCACTGCATATTTAGTAATTACCTAATTTTGATCAGCCACGGGTGTTCACCGCTTAACAGATTGTTTATAAATATCATATATTAGTAATATTACTGCTAAGTTGCAGAAGAAATATAACTTCTAACCAACCAATGCACAAAAATAAATAAGTGCATGGGCACTAAGTAAGCATTATTTCTTTATATAATTAATACTACTCAACATTTACCTGCAAATGAACCACACAAGACTGGACTGCAACAAAGGCCTGCTTGAATATCTCAAATGGGAAAGCCTCGGTAGGAATGTCAAAAGGGTATTGCTGCATAAACAACAATGGATACGAAAATAAAGGACAGTTATTATGTATGTCTCTAACATGAAGTTAAATGTAGGGAAGATAAAGAAACACCTGAAACAATGAACCTGCCATGAACCACAACGTGTCAAGCTCGTTATATTCTCTCCTTATCCCTCCATCCCTCACAATAACTTCCTCCTGTAAAATGGAAAAAAAGTTAGAATATCCATGTTCTAACTGAGTACAATATGTATCAAAATGTGCATGTTATATTATTAATACAACAAATATACACTTACCCTCATGGGGCTTCCATTCAAGAAATCCAGTTCACTCTCTGTCCATAAAAGTGGTGATTCAACAGCTAACTGCCCCCTTCCACGCTGCCGATCAAGCTCCTTAATGTAAGGATACCAAAATGAATCCTTTCCTTGCTTTTTCTCATACATGAGATATAGGGCCAAGCATGCCAGCTCAGACAACTTGTTCGTTGTCAATAACTCAGCTGCATGGTACAAAAGTATCAACTGATGAGCACAGTATATAGCTAACAGGTAAATATGTTATCTGTTTTTTGGCATCTGTGCGTCAATACTAAAAAATACTGTGCTCATGTATTGACGGTAAGTTACCATTTTCTTTGACACGAGTGGATTGCACATATCGCTTAAGCAAAACATTGAAAGAACATATAATATAATGTAGCTCCCGCTTGCACAGGGTCCTGAGAAGGGTTCAGCCGCTTTGGGTCTTTTGTAACAGCAATGACTCAGATACTTAAGAATAATTTTAAAATTTATAACAACTCCCCCTGCTTCTACTCTCATGGAATTTAATACCTACAAGCTGAGAACTTCAAGAACTTGTGGAAAAAATCTAAATGAAAGATGCATATAGCAAATGCAATATTATGAAGATAAGGGTTCGGAAGAAGGGACAGAGCAGAAGGAGCTAATGCTCCATTGGCTTCCTATCAGCTTCAAAGTCAACATTTAAAATAAGAAATACAGTATCATTTCTATCAGCCAATGAGATAAGGGCTACAGTGTATATTATTTCAAATATAGACCATAGTGACTTTTCTTTATAATTTTCTGCATGCCTTAAAATAACGTTTACTCGGTAGCCACCTAACTGTCAGCTCATAAATTTCAAGAACTTGATCTTAACGCAGAAATGTACCACAATGATGCTGTTGGCAACAAGTTAGACTGTTGAGTACAAATTATTAAAATGGGCAGTGTGGTGCACGTAGCTCCCCCTTGCGCAGGGTCCAAGGAAGGGTCCATATTCAAAATTTCTTTTTGATTAGAAGACATAAATTTACTTCCAAACGCATAAACAATAATGTGCGGTATTTCAACAAACAAATAATATACCCAAGTCATAAATATACTGAAAACAGGGTTAAATCCAGTGGTCAACACTGTCATGCAGAACATCAAAATGTTACGAGCAACTAAAGAAACATGCACAAAACCAGTTGCGCCTATATCTTGGTTACCGAGAACATATTCTAAACGTTGAACAAACAATGTCCATGACCTCTACTCGTGGCTCGAAGCAGGAAAGTATGGAATGTAATCTAAGCACAAAATTTGCCTTTGATTTGTAGGCAATGGTCTAGTGGCGCAATTACTGATTCAGTGTGGTGTTCAACCCATGAATTGCAAAATACACATCGATGAAACTAAATTTCTCGACCTAGAACCCAACACGACCAGTGTGGATATGTGTAATTAGTACGAGAGCAAGAGGCTATCTCACCAACAGATTCGTCCCCAAGCACGCGTTCCAGCGTGACTACTAGCGACATGGGCACCTCGAATGCCACATCCCCGGCCTGCGCAATCAAACATCGAAATCCAAATCAAGATCACGTCATTACAACCGGAATCGATCCATTCAATCCTACCAACCTGGAGGTCCTCGCCGGCGGCGACATAGCGCAGCGGCAGGTCCTTTCCCTCGCCGGAGCAGGGCACGGGCCGCTCCCGGATGGAAACCTTGCCCGGCGGCAGCCCGTGAGAGCGGAGCCAGTCGGAGAACCCGTCGGTAGCCGAGGACTCGGCCGCGGATGGCCCCACTGCTGGTGAGGGCGGCGCGCGGGTGCCCTGGGAGGAGGGAAGGAGGGTGTCGGCATGGCAGGCGGCGAGGCGGAGTCGCTGGCGGGGCCTGGCGAGGCGGCGCGGAGAGGAGGGGAGAAGGGTGCGGAGGTGCGCGCCAGCGACCGCCGCGGCGGCGGCGGCTGGGGAGATGGAGGCCATGAGGGCTGTTTAGGGGTCCGGGTTCGGGTTCGGGCGGGGAGCGCCGGTTGTGTGAGGTATCGGTGTGGGGAGAGGGAACGGCGGCGGGTGGAGCGGCGGGTGGAGCGGCGGAGGCGGGTGGCGCGGCGCCCCTCGTGGATGAGGGGACGACGATGATTGGGCCAGGTGGACGGATATTTTTTTCCCGTAGATTTGCGTCATTTTCCCCTAAAAAATATTTGTATCTGGATTTGATTTTATTTGATTCAGGTGTTTAGACTCTGTTTAGATCCAGATGACTAGTAATCGTTAATACAAACTATTAACTCGTCAACTAATAATTAGTTCAATGCTTGTTTGGAGTTAAAACTAATTGCTAGTCTAACCTATGATGAAAAATGTGTTTAGCTCCTGATTAATTGTTAGTTTGTGCCTATTTGAATATTAAGGGTATTTTAGACTTTTTATATTAATTAAGAGCTGTTGGTCTCTTATTAACCACTTTGGATAGACTAATAGCAAAATAGTTAGTCCATAAGGTGGATTAAACCTAGGCTAATTTTTAGTCAATTACTCCCTCCGTACGAAAATAAGGGATCTTTTAGATTTTCAAACATCTACTTTGATCATTCTCTTATTCAAAAATTTTGTAAAAATATTATTTGTTTTATTTAAAATAATTCATTATTAGAAGTATTTTAACTCTATATTGTTTATTTCTGTATTTTCTTAAATTTTTTGAATAAGATGAATGATCAAACATTAATTTTAAAAAGTCAAAAATATCATTTAATTTAAAACACAGAGAGTAACAATTATCTGTAGGATTCGGGCCTTATACTCCTCTTGAACTCCTGGTGACGTTTTTAGTTTTTGTCAACCCTAATTTGGATGCTGAAGTTTCTTATTTTTGCCATCATAGGTCTTTTAAGGGTCTATTTGTTTACATTACGGATTGTTAGAATATATTGAATTATGAAAATATATTAAATAATCAGGTGGTGTCATGTTGGTCCACGGCCCACTACCCTAGGCCCAAGCAAGGCTCGGTTAATTTTAAGTGGGCCGGGCTGGGCCGGCCTAGATGACAGAAGAAAAAAAATCTTCTTTATTTTTAAAATTTGCTAAAATTTGTTCTAAAATTTAAATTTTAAACACTCGACTCTCAATTCAATTTTTATACACATTGCATAACAGAAAACAGAGGAGGAAATTTTTGTCTCTATCTTTTAAATAATTTTTTAATAAAACAGCCGAATGTTTGAGCTTACATGTGAATGGGGTATGATGAGTTAGCTATCCTCTTCTTTATAAGTCATTTTAGATCAATGCATCGAAATTAAGAGGACTAGAAAAGGTGGGATGTATTAAAAATGAGTAGAGAGTAGCTATAGAAAACTATATAAAAAGAGAAAATGTATCGGGAAGCGAGGATGGCTTACAATTTAGTAAAACTACAGGACTTCAGACTGTTATTTATAATTTAAAACGGAGGGAGTACCTATTTTTATTTTGGTTTTTTTGATGTTCTGAACCTATTAATAGGTGGGGCTCTAGCTGCAAAATCTAAATACACCCTCAAGCATTTGGTCATTATGGATAATATGATTATGTTCAAATGAGATTAGTCAATCTGATTCCTTTTCCTGATCTTTTTGAATAAATATTTTTTGAGTTGATATTTTTCTTCAGCTTATATTTTTCTAGAACGTAGCATCTGCACGAGCATCAGGACTACTTATTAAAAAGTGATGAATCAAGATGTTACGAACTCTCTTTGAAAAATGACACCCTGCCTCCTATCAGCATCTGATGTGTACATGGCTTCAGATCTTCCAATAGGTCATGGTAACTCTTAATTTGGTGAAGATGCGACATAATCGATCTAACCTCAAATCAATAAGATTTAAACCCCGCAATCGCAGCACCACTTCGCATGCATCTGATGTGTATAAGAAAGCTAATCCTAATATGCGAATCGAAGAACACAAGCAAGAAAAAAGAACGTTACTCAATTACAAAATTTTAATTAAACTTACAAAGTTAAAATCCAATAAGACGTCAAACGATGAAACTGTTTGATAGCAAATAAAACTAAGCAAAAGCCTAAATATAATAACGGCAGCTACTGATTATATAGAGTTTTAGAGTGTCTTTAAGGGCAAACTCTAATACTAATGATCTAAGAAAGATACACGGTACAAAGGCTAAAAGATAGTGTCACAGCACCCGAGGCAGTTTTTGAACTTCATCTTATTTTAACAATTCCCGCTAACTCTGATCGAATTTAGAGATGAGACCCGTGCTGTTGGAAAAGTTATCTTCTTAACTTTCTATCCATATCTAAAACGTACAAAACAGATCTCGTATGAAACCCAAATGTCTGTTTTAGTGCGGACTATTTCTAGAATCCGAGGGACAACTCAACTTCGAATTGGATTGAATCTCCTCCGGAGTCAAATGTGTCTTGCTAGTCTTAAGCATCTACAAGTCCTTTTTTTTGCTTACCTTGATCCTCTCCAATGTCACTAATTATAATAAAATCATTAGATAGCAATTTATTATCAAAGAAAGTAAGCCCATGTGTTTAGGAGTGAACTCACCTCTAAATTTAATTGTTGTGCACGAGCTATAGTAAGTGAAGGAGCGTTGTGTATATCCAATAAATAGATGTTCTCATCAGCATAATTTTAGTGTTTTAAAAGCCTAAAATGCCTAAGGACATTTTTTTGACATAAACTATTTGTTTATCGGAGATTATTCGTCTATTGGTAGCGGACTAATTGGCCAATTATAATGTGTCCGACTATGGAGAATTTATCACTTGAAGGATTCACCGAAGGAATGCGTGTGTGGGGACATTGTTCAACAAATAAGAGTTTGAAAAGAACAAATATTATCTGAACCAAATTTGAGTAATCTGAACCAAGTCATAGAATAGTATCATATAGCAAAAAAAAAAAAAAAAAAAAAAACTAACCATAGAAACATAAATTTTCTGATTGTATTATAAAATCTAACCATAGAAACAGATCCAATTTCTACAGTCAGCACGAGTAGGGCTAGACACGTGAACACGCTCCAAATTATAGATTTCTTGCAAACATTTTGCTGCAGTTTAATTTCCTTTTTCCCTGCAGTCATTATCTGTAAGCTCCAATGTTGGGCAATATATCACAGAAATTGTTGTATGGTATGAAGCATTATGGTTCCTTGTGTCATCCATGAGCAGTCCTGAATTGTTGAAGCCACCATGATTGGAGTCCTAAATCATCAATTATTTCGTCTGCGTGTGTCACGACACTTTTATGGACCGGTGGTACGGCCACGACAATGACGTACCGCAATGACATGCAGCAACAGATGATTGGTATTCCAAATTTGGCATCCATACCATCACTTTTGAGGATTCTTTTTTCATTGACATATATACACATCAAACTAGTCAATGCATGACATATATGTAAGGTCTGATTCTATATGTCACTGACACAAAGTGAGTAAATATAGATGAAAAGTGTATGTAAAATGATGGTATCTATAGAATTGTTCGAAATTTATATATTGTGCATACTTCAAACCATGCAGTGGTAGATACATCCAAGTACATTTCTTCAGGGCCTAAAGATGCTCGGGTGTGTAGAAAATCAGGTACTATATCAAACTATAGTTTCATGGACGGCACGGGACAAGTCTGGTGCCCGTGCATGCATGTGCCCGTGGAGAGTTTTATTTGGTTTAGGGACATATAAGGTGGTCCAAACTTTTTAAATCTATTTAGTTTGGCCAGACTCAAACTATACTTAAATGTCAATATTTTGGCACCATAGGTATTCCTTCACCTCGTCGCCGCGGACTGGGCACTGAGAGATCCTCTAGTCCTCCAGTATCCGCCGCCTCAGCATGTGGTGGGCTCAGCAGGAGCAGCTCCGAGTGCAGGGGCCGCAGGCCATCCCTGTTGTATAGCCTGTCGGCGCTGTCGTGGTCATCCAGCTCGCAGGCGCCGTTGTGGTCATCCCGCTCACCTGCGCCGTCGTTGTCATGAAGTTCATACTCGCCATCATGCCCATCAAGCCTCCCGGAGCTGCGATGGTCTTCCAGCTCGAACCGTCGCGTTTGATCATATTCTTGACCATCTGCTTGTTGATGTCGGCATAGTTATCCTCCTCCTTGGCATTCTTGGTCAGCATGAACGTCGGATATGTTTTGGCTCCATAGTCTCTCCGTTCTTTAATTAATGTCGCTGTTGACGTTTAAATTTAACTTTTATTATTTGTCTTATTTAAAAAAATTTGATAAATTTCATATATTTTGATACAATTTGATTTATCATTAGAGTTATTTGAATCATAATTTAAAATTTTATATATTTGAGCAAATTTTTTGAATAAGATGAATCATTTTAAGAACGGAGGGAGTATGTTTTTGTTGCACGCTGCACGGTGCACCTAAACGGACAGTTAATTGACAATCACGGTCATCAATATTGGATGTGGAGCTAGCTCGGCGTGGGTCTCTATGGCCATGTAAACACCCACTCCCACACCCGCACGCGCACACACCTTCAACTCCCTGTTGCACACGTCGACCATGAAATGGATCATGCCCGTGAGTTCCTCGTCCTTGTCGACCTGCCTCTTCATGGCTTTACACTTCCTGGAATTGCTGTCGTGAAAATACACCACCACTTCATTTCAATGTTGAGGTAGAGTTAGAACCCCATAGAGAGAGAGAGAGAGAGAGAGAGAGAGAGAGAGAGAGAGAGAGAGAGAGAGGGAATTGATAACATCACTGTTCTTGTTCTCGCTCTAATTCTATCGTTAATTAACATGCTGCATTGAGTTTTGTAAGTAAAAATAAAATCCAATTTGACTTCAGTATTTCATTTTCAAGAAACCTGTGGATGTTACATATGGTGATTCTGAACTTTAGAATTTTTTTTTTGTAGTGATGGGTTTTTGGGGTGTTATTAATTGCACCTTCACTATACATCTGTCTTTTCTTTTTGCTTTTTTTTGACCATTTGTTGTCACTTCAAATCTCAACTTTGACCATTTGTCTTATTCTAAAAATTAATTCAAATATGTAAAATTTTGAACCGTGTTTCAAATAATTTTGATGATACAATAAATTATAATAAAATATATGAAATTTATTATAATTTTTTTAATAAGACGAATGGTCAAAGTTGAGGTTTAATGTCAACGGTGACATCAATTTAAGAACAGAGGAAGTATTCTACAACTAAAGATGTCATATTTTTCTTACAGCTGGCCTAACTTTTTGTTTTTTGAGAAAACAACTGATACTGTTCTTATTTTGTTTCTACCTCTGTGAATATTGGTAACTTACTCTCAAAAGTGTGGAAGAAGGGTAACTTTATTTCTAGTAGTTGACAAAATGTCCAAAGGAGGAGGATAAGAATTAATAAAAGCCGCATGCCAGAGTTTAGTGATGGCGGCAATGCAGATCTTCATGGACCATGGATGGAGATTTAGCAATAGAATTTGCCTTTGATAATCTTTCATTCAAACTATTTTGCTTGCTTAAATTTTGAATTTTAGGTTGTAGCTTCTGTTGAAGCAAGGGCCGATACTCTATTTACCGTTATCTAAAATAAAGTTGACAAAATATCTTAGTTGGATGAAACTAAGTGTATATGCAATCTTCCCATATGTCCAAAAATCATTTTTCCCATAATTAGGTGCAGTGATAGTGTATTATTACTTATTACAATTTAAATTATCATATAAACGATACCAATGTGTCATATTTTATATTTTATGCATTTAAACTAAATCTTTTTTTTTAAATAAGTACCAATTGTTAGTATTATCTACAGGGAGCAGAAAATATCGCTTGTGCTTAAGGTTCAGTATTTTTCATTGGAAGACACGTGTGATACCACTTCAAATTTAGCTAGAAAAAAAAATCAGAGAATATTAGGCGGCAAGCATTATGGAAAGAGACCTAAAGGAAGGAAAGATTTGTAGCCGGGAGACATCTTTAAAGATTCTAACCCAACTCCTTTAAGAGCAGGTAGAATTGGGTGCTAGCACCCACCACGGTTAAAATCCTGATATCCAGATCTTTAGAGCATCTCCAACAATTATAAAATAGAAAATTTTAAATCAAAATTTAGGGCATTATTTATTAGAACAAGCACCCTACAAAAGTGTCACATGAGCGTCTCCAAAAGAGCCCCACTAAATTAACCCTCACACTATGAAAGGACTCCATGGTGCCAGGACAAAGCAGTCGGATACACAAAATCTGATAGCAAACACAGAGAGCTACGCCCTCTCTCCCGATTTACTTGTTTTGGGTCTAAGCACAAGAATTATAAAGAGGTGGATAATGTAAGATGTACTGAAAATGGTTAGAAAGATAGAGAGAGAGAGAGAGAGAGATTATTGAGAATAGAAAAATGTGTTATTGAAAGCGAGAACTACAAGTAAATTAGAAACACCTAAAGATTCTACGATGATAAGTAAATTGGGATAGAAGGAGTACCAGTCAGATTGACCTGACAATAAATAGGTGTGAAGTGAGGCAATGGTCAGAAAACATATTCAGATTTTAGCTCTCACCGACACCATTATAATAAATAGCTGTCAGTTCTCAGCAAGATCTGACTCCCTTTGAATAGGAAAAGTTATTGTCTTTAAATGACAAATGAAACATTTTCTAACATTTGTTTATATTTTTAAGACAATGCCATCAAATAGTGTGGTTACTTTACCTAAAATCATGTTGTCAAGAAAATTGCCTATATGATTGTCTTTTGTGTAAGTTGACTGTTGGATAGGTGCCTCTCAGAGAAAAAAATAAACTGGATACATATAACGACCGTGGGGACATTGATCCATGATGGATTAGAACACTAATTTTAATGCGACTACAATGTGCAAACCCATTAACAAAATCTATATAAGTGGAGTGGGGCACTGTTGATGGTTCTTAAATATGAAATTTGACCATCAAATGCGTACATATATAAAAGGTATATAATTGAACAATCAACATAATAGTAGGAGTTTGTTACTAACAAATTTTATGATTGTTGGTGAATGATGCATGTAGGTGATTAATTCTCGGTGCTAAGGGAAGCCATAAGTAGGAAACAAATTCCCAGTAAATCAGAGTAGAGCACATATATTCATGGGCCATAGAAGGGAGCAAACTGACTCAAAATCTATGGAGACACCATGTATCATGAAGACCAATATACAAGTGTCCCAGCCAAAAGGCTGTGCAAAAGGCTATGCTGGAGGTCGGCAGAGCTAGCCCTGGTGCCCTGCATCCTGTGCTTCCAAGTGGACATTCTTGACAAGCCCCCAAGCCATCCACCAGTGATTCCATAATACATGGCAGATTTTAAAATAGACCTAAATAAATATAGACCATTCGTTTACACTAATCTCGAGGCTTAAATTGTTCTTTTACCTCCTAGGAGGTAAAAGTTTTTAATAGTTATTAATTGCTGAATAATTCAATTTGGAAAGTTATTAGTGAATTTTGGCATGTGACAATAATCAAGAACGTGTTTCCTTATATAAATAAATGGTTGAGATCAATTTCACATCTTACCTCCTAGGAGGTGAAATAACATAACTTGGTCTATGTAGTTGTACATTCTTTGGATGCTAGAAAAAGGAGGGAACCTTCTCCATTTCAACACACAAGAATAGTTGAAGCGAATGTTTTGATTGGTGCTCATCACATATACATATACTTCCTCGGTTCTTTAACTAATGTCGCTGTTGACTTTTAAATTCAACTTTGATCATTCGTCTTATTCAAAAAATTTGCTCGAATATGTAAAATTTTAAGTTGTGATTCAAATAATTCTAATAATAAATCAAATTATATCAAAATATATGAAATTTATCAAAAAAAATTAATAAGATGAACGGTCAAAGTTGAATTTAAAAGTCAATGACGACATCAATTAAAGAACAGAGGGAGTATATATCAGCAACCTATAATTAGTCAAGTTTGAATAGCTTAAAATCTTTTTATTTAGTCATTATCAACCTGCTCCTTGATGTCTTGGATGATAATTCCTTTCAGGGATCGTTCCACCCCCTCTAATCAAAGCTTTTGAAACAAAGAAAGACATTCTGTCACAACAATAGTTTGATGATAATGGAGCTCTGAAGCAAACCAGATGGCACTCCTGAGCGCAAAAGCTTCTGCCATTCCAGGACTGTTTCGGCCCACAGAGATTGCCTCTGCAACTTGGTGTCGGCCTGTCTGTGTTGGTTCACACTTCACACCGAGATTATTTTAGGGCTCCTTTGAAACGTAGGATTTTCAAAGGAATTATGCAGAAATTTCACAGGAATCAGTTTAATTTTACAGAAAAAATGTAGGAACAGGGAAATTTTTCTTCAATCCAAAGGAGGCCTTATGTCGTGTTTGCACTTGTGTCTAGCACTACGAAACTAGATGATTTCCCGATGCGTTGCCGCGAGAATTTATAATGTTGATGATGACTTATTATGATAGGACGAAGAAAATCTCAAAAAAATAATCATATTGAATGAAAAATTAAATTATTTGAGAACTAATTAATAAAATTCGTTTGAGCTCACAGGATATGATGATTAATAATATTTGCTTGAAATTTTAAAAAAAATTTTGGCTGCATTTTATTAATGAAATTTGAATGGACATCCAATTATCATCAGTAGATTGGCCGAGTAGCATGGTCTAAAAGTTCTCGGTTAAGATTCTAAAAGAAACAATAAGTAGATAACTCAAAACAATACATTTATAAAGTCGAGTTCGCTAACTTTAATACTATACGACAAGACTCTTATCTAATACTACAGTGCACTATTGAAGGGTCTCCTTCAGCAGCAAAATCTTCTAAGTGGCTCTTAAAAGCACGCAGCATGGCAAAATGCACCCACTCAATCAAAGGTTTCACGTGCGTGCACCGTAGTGCGGCCACAAATGTCTCCAGTGAAAACGGGATCAGGAAAAGCTCTTTGGTAGTTGATCTCAAGCAGGAGTAGAATTGAAAGAGGTCGAGAACAGGGAGACCCCCAAATCCAACCTCAGAGATGACAACAGCAGCTCCGGCTTTGGCGGCACCCTCTTGATCGCAGCATTCTGCAAATCTTGGGAGATGGATCGATACCTGGCGCTCCCGTTCACATGACGATGCTTAGTCCCAGACCACACCGGCCTCGCGGCAGCCTTCACCTCCGCCTCTGCGACGTCCAAGGCCTCCATCTCAGCCACACGCGCGGCCGCCTTCGCCTGCCGCATGCTCCACCACAGGATTTTGGACTCAAGCGTGGGTGCCAGAGTAGGCCTTCGCTTCTCCGCCGCCGTTGCGGGCTCTACCTCCACATCTGACGGCCCGTCCGCGGCCATGATCACCAAGATGACGCCATCACCTGGTGCCTGCTGCGTGGGGGGCTCCTCCTCGTCGACCCAGTGCCGCTTCAATGGCCCGTGCAGCAGCCTCCCCCAACGGGTGGCGCTCTTCAAGGGGCTCTTCGCTGGGGGGGGGGGGGGCTATGTCGGCGGCCAAGTTCGCTCGCTGCCTTGTTTCTTGAACTCCATCAGGATGGCGCTGCCGCGGATCAAGCAGAAGGGTGCAGGTGGATTGAAGAAGGGGGAGGGTTATATTGAGCAGAGGTGGATAGGAGATGAAGGGGGAGGGAAAAAGGAAGTTAAATGGAGTGGTGTCAAATGAACGGCTAGGATTAGTTGGAGCCGAGTGATCAGATGGTGCAAACAAAAAAGATGATGTGGCTTGATGAGGATTCAATTTTGATAGTTAATGGGCAGTACAAATATATATATTATAGATGGTTATTTGCATTGAAAATGGCATAATGTGTTTTAATTTTTAGAGAATTAACCTGTCCCAAAAGAGTGACCTATATATTCTAAAATAGTGCCACACTATTTGTTTCTAAAAGAAAGATCCTTGCTTCGTCTCTAAATTCTTGACCCTATTAACTTTTAGATGTTTGTTTCTCTATCTTATTAAAAATATATAAAAATATCATTTTTTTTTTGTGATTAGTTGTATCATAAGAGATTCTTTAAATATGACTATTTTTTTATATATTTGTAATTAAAAATTGAATAAGATGAATAGGTCAAACATAGTGTTTAAAAGTCAAAAAAATTCAAGAATTTAGGGACCAAGAGAGTAGATTCTACAGATGTGGAAGAATAGTAACAATAGTCAAAGACACCACCTAAAAATACGAGAATCATCCCAAAGCTAAGGATTTATTGGTAGTTGGTACTAATATTATAGATAACAGCATGGTGAATTACAAATTTTATTTCCAGATGGCAATACCATTCCTTTCAAAAGAAAAAAAATAG
>BCLG01001416.1:81968-94729 GCA_001602295.1 Zoysia matrella | reverse complement strand
GAAAAAAAATAGGTGGCAATACCAATCCATGGTGCCTAAAGGAAAAGGATCTCTTTGTACAATAAAAATAGAAGGTGCAGTAATTGGATAACCAATGAGAAATGGCCCATCAATGCTATTCCTGTTTCATGGAAACATTAGGGCACTCCCAATGCTAGTTTCTAGTGTTAGTTTTTAAGAGTAATAAATTATATTTTAGACTTTCTATGTTAGTTTCTATATAGATTAAACTTTAATGATTTCTTATATATTTTATAAAAGAAAATTGTGCCATATAAACTAGTAGTCTTTCCAATGCATTTTTTGTGGTTTCTTAGTGCCTTGGTATTAGTGAAGAGGAGGTTCCTTGTTGTAAAAATGGTTTTTTCATTTTTTATTCTTTTCTTCATCAATTTCTTTGTCACATAAACAAAATGGTGATGTGGCAAGCTACTTAAGAGGGATAAAAAATACTATTAATGCACCACTGGGAGTGCCCTTACAAAAGCAAATCAAGCAGATTTAACCTGCAATTATATCTTGATATTCATCATCTCTGACCAATAATTATGTGTTAATGTGCTGGAATATGGAAACGTTAAGCAATTAGAGGCCAGCATAAATGCAAAATAACTATCGCCATTACTACGCTAAATGGTGGCTTTGATCACAATTCATTCTCAATCGGCAGCCTGCACAGCAACCATCAGGTGATAGCCGATAGGGAACCCCTATAAAACCCCGTGCAATGTTGCCACTCCAATCCAACCGCAGCATCAGTTGTCAGTTGTAAGCTTAGCCAATTGCAAGCTACTATGGCCGGGCAGAACATGGTTGTGGCGCTGGTTGCTCTGCTCCTCCTGCCTATGACCATGCTCCCGTCCATGGCGTCAGCTCGCCGTTCGACGTCGCCGAGTGTGGAAGCCTTCCCTGTGCTGAGGAAGGTTCCCAGAGGACCCAACCCTATTAACAACTGGTTGTCACCACCCCCACCGACTCATATGGACATGGATGAATTTGTTGTTCTAAGAAAAGTTCTCACTGGACCAAACCCAGTGACCAGTGACTCACCACCACCTCCACCGATACATGTGGGCATGGATGACTTTCCTGTTCTGAGGAAGGTTCCCACGGGACTGAACTCAGTGACCAGTGACTCGCCACCGCCTCCACCAACTCAATTGGACATGGATGAATTTGTTGTTCTAAGAAAAGTTCCCACTGGACCAAACCCAGTGACCAGTGACTCACCACCACATCCACCGACACATGTGGGCATGAATGACTTTCCTGTTCTGAGAAAAGTTCCCACGGGACCGAACTCAGTGACCAGTGACTCGCCACCGCCTCCACCAACTCAATTGGACATGGATAACTTCACTGTTCTGAGGAAAGTTCCTGCAGGACCAAACCCCGTGACCAGTGACTCACCACCACCTCCACCGACTTCAGGGAAAAGAAGATTCCTAGTATAAATTACATTATAAAGACAATAAAAGATGTATGGATTCATCTCATGTTTTGTATGTCCAGATTATACGACTTGTACGGTTTGTTTTGTCAGTCGTGGAATGCTATTGTTTAGTAGTGGGACTTGCATCTAATATGTTGGTAATTCAGTTGCTTTTTCTAGTGAAATTGAAATACCTAGAAATCTTGCAAGATAATAAAAATCACTCTTAATGTGATTATTTTTAAAAAAAATTGTAATAATCAATATTTTCCCAAAGTGAAACCCACAAAAGTAAGCATCCTGTGGGCACTGTCTAGAAAATACAGATTTTAGCTAGTTTGGAAAAATTTGCATTTCATACGCTTCTTTTCAAAATTAATATTATTATGTTAGGATCCTCCCCCGAATTGCTCAAAAAACACTGTAGTTTATACGTACTCCCTGGGTCCTATAATAAGTGTTTTTCTACTTTTAGAAAATCACATTTAACCATTCAGTTTATTCAAAAATTTTGTAAAAATATTATTTATGTTGGTGTGAATTAATTGTTTTAGCATTAGAAATACTTTAAACATGACTTGTTTGTTTTCATATTTTCATAATTTTTTGCAATAAGACGAAGGGTCAAATATGATGTCCAAAATTCAAAAAACGACACTTATTTTTTAAGACTGAGAGAGTAGCTATTTTAAAAACTTTCAAAAAGGAAACTCCCATGGGTTTGATTTTTTTATTTTTTAGAAAATTATCTTGTGTTTACTCAAATCTCTAGAAACCCTTGTTTTATTTTGATCCAACTGATCACCTTTCTTGAGTAGCGTTAGCGCGAACATTAGGACTAGTCATAAGTGTATGCTAAAAATGTTTTAGAAAAAAATAAAGTAAAAAAACTATAAATTTCATCGTTACTTCAATATCCGGTATCAACACTAAGAAAAAAATAGGAACAATGATTAATTTGGAACTAGATGTCTTTCACATATAACTAGGAAATTTTTTCTTATTTTTAACGTCAGCTTAAAATAAAAAGATTTCAAAATTGTCTATCCGTAAAAATATTTAGGAACAACTTATTTTTTCCATATGTACTGCCATCTTATTTATTTTAGCGATCAAGATCATTCCAGCAATCACGCTCTGGAGGGGTGAATAATTAGGTTTTGGATTACTCTAAAGTTACGAATTGGCGGCGCCGTCGGTCGTGGCAAGCGTAGCATCTGATCTGCTCACGCGAAACGCCCGCGTATTTTGTGCACGCCAACTGAATCTGCACCGCCAACGTATCCGACCAAGACGCGGATCCACCGTCCAATCGGCTTCAAATACCTGACGAGGGCCTCCAAGATCTCACTTTCCATTGCCTATCTCCCGCGCTCGTCTCGAAAATCGAGAACTCCCGGAGCACAAGAAAACCTCATAGAGGCGGGCGCGGCGACGGCGACGCGGAAGCGGCCAGCGCCTGACGGGCCCTGCTCCTCGGCGACTGGCGGTAAACGCCCGTGGTACCAGTTCGGGACGATCTACGACTACGAGAAGCTGGAGGTCCTCGGCGAGGGCACGTTCGGCGTCGTGGTCAAGGCGCGGCACCTTCCGTCCGGTGACAATGTCGCCGTCAAGTGGATCCGCTGTGCGTATGGCGAAGGCAGCGCGCCCGACCACCGCGTCGCGAGGCCGGCTGCCTCGCGGCCTGCCGCGGCCACCCGTCGGGCGTCCAGATCCGGGACGTCGTCGCGGACGAGGCCACCGGGGACCTCTTCCTCGTCACGGAGCTCGTCGACGGGCCCTGCCTCCGCAACCTCCTAACGTGACGTTTCTCCGAGGCCGAAACGAAGACGTTCGTGCGCCAGCTCCTTCACGGGTTGGAGGGGATCCACAGCACCGGGGCGATCCACCGTGACATCAAGCCGGGGAACGTCCTCGTCGGCCCCGACGGCGCGCTCAAGATCTGTGATTTCGGCATGGCCACGCTGGTCAAGCCGCTGTACAAGGAGACAGGGGTCGGAACGCGGCTGTACCGCTCGCCGGAGCAGCTCATGGGCAGCCGGTGGTACGGGCCAGCCGTGGACGTGTGGGCGCTTGGCTGCCTGATGGTCGAGATGCTCACCGGCGAGCCCCTGTTCGGGCACCTGGACACGGAGGACGACCTGCTCATGGAGGTGCTTGACCTACGGCACGAGATCGACTCAGGTGGGGCTGCAGGCGTTCAGAGGCCTGCCAAAGCTGTCGGGTGCGGCCGGTGAGGTCCTGCTTGGCTTGCTGCGCTTCCACAAGGACGAGAGGCTCACGGCGGGGGACGCGATCAGGCACCAGTGGTTTTTCCTCTGCTCTTGTAGAAGCAGAGTCCCCTGCTGCCTCAGAAGCAGTGTCCTCTGCTGGTGAAGCAGAGCATTCATAGAAGTGATCGGTGTTACAATAGCAGTCCGTTTATTTTAGATAATACGATAACAATTCTTGTAGCTGCAGTTTAGTAGGTATAGCACCCTCAAAATTTTAATTAGTTCGCAGGAAGCAAGAAGTTTGGCTCATTTGCAATCGATATCATGACAATTTTGTAGGAAACATATGAATATCAGTAATGTTAATCTTTACCTTTGTAACTGGAATATTTGAATGTGCATGGCTTACTTGAAATTGCAACTCCGCAATAAAACATTCAAACTTGACAGATTCTGTAGATGCTCTGCCCTGTTGAAATGTGGCAAACAACGCCTTTCCCTGTTGAGGGCCTTGCATTGCAGTTAAGAAACTGAGATTCCAAATGGAGGTTGTCAAGTCTAAAGAGAGGCATACAGTGGATTGGCTGAGCTTTTTTTAGAATCTGCTGTTGCACTAAGTTTTAGACCCCATCTCTGATCTCTCTAGAAGAAACAACAGATGCTTGAACCATTGGTTTGCAGGGACTGAGGTCCTCTGCATTAGCCTCCTGTCACTGACATATGAGATCGGATCTACACGTCAGTGACTGTTAATGCACAATGCTCAACTGCAGAGGACCCTTGTCCGGTTTGCATTGCTTGCTCTCCGAGATGAAGACGGACCTATCCAGGTTCTCTATCATTCGATGTCTGTCTCAACAATTAAAGCATAGTGATGCCGGGAAACTGCATCGTTATGACAAAAGTTTGTTCTATACTTTTAATTTTCGATTCATCACTTAGTATGCAATGAGTAATATCTGTAACTTTTCTTTTTGACAGCGTAATATCTGTAACCTTGACTTGTCTGAAGAGACGGAACAACGGCGTGCTTTTTTTAGGAACACCGTATTCAAGCGCCAGATCTAGATACTGGATAAACGAAGGTTATTTGTTGACAGGCTGATTTAAAATCTGTTAACAAGCTGATAGAAAACTTATTTTCTGCTAGTACCAGTTTGGCTGAGCGTCGACTATTAAGGTGGCTATAAACAGGCAGTACTGTCAACGAAAACACTGCGCTAAGTTACACCTACCAGACCATACACTGCCAAATATGGCCATTCCGAGGAGCAAACAGGAACCATGTCCGGCCATAACACTGCAATGCCGCAGTTCAGATCCAGAAGTTGTTTTCAACTCTTTTTTAAGAAAAATAGGATGAGCATCAAGTTACTCTGACGTTGTGGCATACATATTGATCCATATCATCTGCCTTTCCCCTTCTAACAGACTTTCCTATACTCATAACCACTCATCACAAAATCATCGCAAAACATAATTAGTGATAGATGCAGACTGTTGGATTTGCTGTTTCAAGAGAGAAAATGCAGGTCCATCCAGAAAATAATCATAATTTAAATTAGAAATAATTCCATCAATACTATTATTTACACTTTCTATCTATACCACCACCTTGAGTTAATGATATATAAAACCAGACCTCACATGTCATTGATTAACTTGATAGTATAGATAAAAATACACTCAAAATAATAGTATAAATGCAAATAACCCTTTAAATTATGGAGTGTTGGTTCTGTGACGAGCGACCATGATTTGAGTGTGCAAGTTTACCGTTGAAGGGAAAGATAAGAGGATACGGATCCTATAAAATAAGCACGAGCTGTTACTGGCCCATGACCTTGACAATGAAAATACGGCTGGTTGAAAGACCATATGTGCTGATTCGAAACTCCCATGTATACATAAAAATCGACCCCTACAAAGTACAGATGTCTTAATGACCTGAACTACATGTACAACTCGAGCAACCAAAAGCAATAAATCAAATAAAGAGAACCCAAAGAATTAACATAAACTAAAGCTCTGCTATGCACACAGGATAAAATGTCAAAATCCTTGGGAGGACCTTGAAGCATTCTACTGCGCTGCCAGATGTACACGAATAACGTTGTACACCGCTAAAACACCATGCGCTTCAAGTACCAATTACTCGGACGCGATACTATTAAGCATTGAAGCAATCTTTGCCGTTTTATAGTCATCCCTGAGCTGAATGAACCTGCAAGACACCAAAAATCAGTTTGCCCAAACAAAGTGATTGACAGCAGAAACATATTGAGGACTGTAAGCAGACACAACCTCAAGGCATCCTTCCGTATACTGGGTGTTCCTTCAAACAAGGATGATAGGCTTTCAGGAGCAACAATAAAGACATTTGCCATGCTGCAGATACACCACCAATAAATATTAGCAATACATTCACACAACCATTAAGAAAGATATTACACTAAGACACTTACATTCCAAGGAGTTCGAACTTCTCATCTATAGAAGGGGCATTAAAGCTACGGACAAATTCTCCATATTCTGTGATGTCACGTTTCAACCGCAGACCACCACTGCAAATACAATTGCAGCACTGTAAAGTAGAGCTCTGCCAGGTTATCCACTTTGCATTGGCTAGCACGCACATAATACTACATTGCATGTTTGATGTCCCCCAAATTCAACAAGATATGACCATTTCAACAAAACATCCAACGTTAATACTGAGAGTGCAGGGTTCAAGTTTTCCAGTTTAGAGGTCAAGGATGATCCAGCCATATGGAGCAATAGGAGCTCAAACGGTGAAGTTGATTCTATTTATTCATAATGCTGAAGTTAAAAAAAATTAGGACAATTACTACCAGAGAGTTCAGTCAGGTTGAATTTTGATAGACTATTCCTTTATAATATTCAGTTGTCTTATCACCACAAATCATCCCAATATCAACAGCAAATGAAGAAAAAAAAATCAAAGGTAGTAATCTAACAGGTTCATTAAATTCTAAACATAATAGCTATTAGACAGAGATTTTATTGCTGAATTCAATCCAACAACTACAAAACCTTTGTCCCAAGCTAATAGGGATAGGCTAGATTATCATGGTACTACAATACCATAAAAAATCAGATACTCTAAGAGTTAGGGATGACAACGGACGGGAATGGTTGGGAAAATACTCGTACCATTTTCATTTTCATATTTATTTTATCAGACGAAAACGAAAACGGGAAAGACGGTAACGAAAACGATCGGGAAAATTTCGGGAACCCGAAAAACAAAACAATTCGGACGGTAATATGTCGGTATCGATCGGAAATTGGTAAACTAAATCGTGAAGATCACCCGTATAAAAATAATATCAAAAGACAAATATTTTTCTTATAACATGTGCACACAGTTTTGAGTTATATTTTAAGTCGAGATATTTGTTTCTTATATTTGCTAGCTCTGAGTAAAATTCATAGCTGAAAGACAAAAAAAAAAACATCCTCCTTTTCCTATGCATTAGCTGTGACAAGACATTTTTAATGGCCAGATCAGAGCGGAGATAGTAGATCAAAGGATCGAATCGGGCGAGCAAGCGTGCAGTGCTGACCTGCTGGGTGGCAGGCCTGGCAGGCGCTGGCCTGCTGGGTGGCGGGCCATGCGGTAGAAGCGATCCAGCAAGCACGCGCAGGGCTGCGAGGTGGGCGACGTGGGCTTCCTTCCCGTAGAAGCATAAACGGGAAATTCCCGGTTAAAAACGGGATCCCGAGAAAATGGTCGGAAAAAACAGTCATCCCGTTTTCGATCCCGCATCCCGTATTTTTTCCCCGTTTCCGTCCCGTTCCTATTTACCATCTTCGAAATCGAAAACGAGCGGGAAAATTTAATTAATACGGTATACGAAGACCGGTCGGGACAGGATTTTCCTGTCCCGTTTTCATCCCTACTCAGAGTGCACTGCACTTACTGTCATAAGTAACATTGAACATTTTAGTCTGGATAAAGGTTGTTTATTTGCATGCTACATTTAAAATTTGAACATGCTTAATGTATCCAACATAACTAATGTAGACTGACCAAAAAAAAAGGATGAGTACAGACTGTAGCAAAAGAAAACTTTGCGCCAAAAACATGAATTGCAGAAAAATATATTCATGCATAAGAAGCCAAAAAAATTACGATGTGCAACATTATTTATTTGAAACGATAGAAAAGTACCTTGGACTGAACGTGAATTTCTGCCAGTGATTTAGAAGCCCCTTGTGCAAGCGATTTCCCTAAAGACACAGCTCAGCTTATTAAAGTACATATTTTACATGTCAAAAGAATATCACATAGAATATCAGAACATGCAATTACCACTATAGCAATGTAATATAATTATATTAGCACCAAAACATATGTCGCAAAGAAAGTGGTTTGTTCAAATATCAACATTTGTTTGCTTTTACTATAGTTTTTCTAGTGCGCTGAATGGTACGTCCAGAACTTTCAGAAGTTAACAAAATTCCATAAACTAGAAAAAGGATCCCCATTTTACATGCATGGTATGGGTTTCTAAGGTCCAAACAAGTCTTCGTTTACCAGCATGCCTATACATTGCATTTCTGCCGTATCAACATCAATGTGTCACCACTCATGTAGATTTGCAAGACACCTATGTACATCCAGGAGCATGCACACCAAAGAGATTCCTCCATTGCCCCAGCAGCAATATTGTGGGTTTTTTTATTCCATGTCATCTGCAACTTTGTTATCAATCTACATGAGCCACCGTGCAAGGGTAACAGTTGATTGAGCAACATTCCAAGAATCAATGGAATTCATGCAGCCTAATGACTACTGTCAACACATCTAATCCTTCCCCGCAACATTGAAAGCATGCCAAGAACATGCACATAATGCCTTAATGCCAAGCTGGTTGAGGTCAAAGATGGTTGCTGCACAAACCAGCCAGAAGCGATTTGAGAACAGTGGGGACGGTTGATGGGGTCGTACTTCCCATCATGAGGTGAAGTAGATTAAAAATCTGAGCCAGATTGCAGAAAAGAATTTCAAGTGGCTTGGGGATTATGAGGAAAACAAAATGGCAATCCAGGAATATTTTTTAACACGAACAGTCCTGATGTGTCCTGTGTCTAGTAGATCTCAATTCTTCCTGACTTTGTTTTTTGTAATATTAAGTTCGCTTCCGAAAAAAGTCAAAAACAAAACTGACAAAGAAATCCACTCAGTAACATACCAGCTCAGTCAAAAATGACTGTTTGTTAAGACCCTCCAGGGCACTGAACGCAACCTCAAGAACACGAGAGAGATAGGCTACAATTCTGAAATAACCAAAAGCCACAAGTTAATTACATTATACCATGCTAAACACAGCATACAAAAGATCACCTTATGCAAGCATTAGTTGGTCGATGATCTGGTGCTGCTCCATCATCAGGCGATCGGTAATCTGTAGCCTTCTGTTCCGAAGATAACAATCTTTCAACCTACGAGACCAACAGAAATTTTCAGAGTGACTAATGAAACAAAGAATAACTTATCAAATCATTCAGCACACAAACAGCTAAAATGTGTGCAGATGAGATTGAGGGATTTATAAGCCTCAAGTTTAACTTATAATTTTACTTTGTTTATGATACACAAGATGATACAAAATGAGTATAAATATGAAATTGAACATACGCAAATCTGCTGCATCATCCATGTTACCAGATGTCACATAACATTACTGTATTGTAATTAGAAGAATTAACATACAGCTTCCATTTCAGCAGAACAAAATAGAGCCACAAAAAATATAATATAAGAGCACAGAAAAAAATGGAAATTCCTATTTAGAACAATCTCTCAGCAGTCGACTTTTGGCAAAACTCATTATTTTGTTCGGTCTAATTGCATTGCTCAAGCAAACAACATTATTTTGTTCAGTCTAATTGCATTGCTCAAGCAAACAAACCCCATGTCATGTCAACAAGTGTTGAACTAAATCGCAGCTTTACCAAGTAAAAAATAAATAAATGAGATCAGTTTGAAAGCCATTTAGAAAAATACTCTTTTGTCTGGAATACCTGACTTGCAGTTTAGTTCTCTTGTTTATGAATGTGGTTCCATCAATTCATTCATGCAAAGGACAAAAGGTGCATACAAAGCATACCTCAGACATCACAGTGTCAATACACTGTAGTAGTCCTTTATGAGCAGCAGCCTCAACCACTGATACTGCTGATCCCATATCTTCACAAGCAGATGGATGAGCACCATCCACAGGCAGCAGGAGCCGAGATATAGTATTTGAGAAATACTAAAGATAGAAATAGAGGAATCAATAATGGTTCTTTTCCCTGTAACTTAGGTTGCAAGCTTAAGAATTTTAGCCTGTATATATTACCTGCTGAAGAATAGCTATACTGCTGGCACATCGCTGGACGGCAATCATGAAAGATTTAAAGCTAATCTCACCAGCAGTAGCTGCTGCATCTTGCTGCAAGTATTCCGAACGCAGATAAATATCCCATACAATGACAATTTTGGCAAGAGTTGTGTTTGACTGCTGTAAGTGAACAATGGAGTGAATAGCAGGAGAGCTGACATACCGCAGAAGCAGCAGCGGCAGCTACTCTTCTACTAACACTTGCCCCAATGCTAAATCTATCTCGCAAAGCTGCAGCATCATTCAGACCATCTCTAGCACGATCAAGCCCTTCAGTTAAATATTGGCTCACCTAAAAGTAAACAAAGACCTGTCATTCAAACACACATTACTTTCTAATGTTCTTTATATATTATGGGTTGTGGCTCTTTACTTACTTGATCAAGCAAGCATGCAAAAATGGATCGTACATTAGCTGCAATAGTAGTAGACTGTACAAGACAAAAATTCGAATTAGACTAGTTGCAATAGCAGTTTAACAAGAGATGGAGCTATTTGCAAAAGGAGAAATAATTGCAGACATAAAAAATGATTTTTTTTCATAATGTAGGAAATTATAAAAAAAGCAACATCAAACAACTTCACTTCACGCAGGTGGCATCTTTTTATCACAAAAGACAAGCTTTTACGCAATGACAGTTAGAATCAGTAGCGAAACCCAAAATGAGGCCATCAAGCATAAGAAATCACTGTATACAAGCATGAATAATAAATACTCCCTCCATTCACAATTATAAAACATTCTAGCCTTGGGCGCGGGAATTAAGGAATAGTAAAAAAGTATGATGCGCAGAAAACAAGAGAGAGAGAGAGATTTATTGGGAAGAGAGAAAATGTGTTGGAAAAAGAGAGATGTGTATTGGGAAGTGAGAATGACATATATTAGGGAACAAATTTTGAAAGCTAGAATGACTTATAATAGTGAACGGAGGGAGTAGATAAAAACAAAATAAGCTAAATAAACCAGTGGAACCTGAGAAAACAACAGCGTGCATCTGGATATGGCTTCCTCATTCCAGCGAACAAACTCCGTTACTACAGTTACTGATATCTGCTGCTGTGAAGCTGTAGTTAACGATGCACCTTTTGCACGTCCGATTGAGCCAGTAGACTCAGATTGTTGCTTGGCTTCAGCTCTCAGTATAGTCATCTGCATGCAGCAGCTCAATATTATAAAATAAACTACTTGATATGATTACAATGTACAATCTAATAATACAACCTTTGATTGATACAGCTGTCTGAGTGATGCCTGCTCAAATTCTGTGTACTCATCTTTGTGGGCAACATAAATGGATTCAGTGAGACCTAAAATGAATACAGAATAAAGAAAAATGAATTAATCAACAGATCTGCAACTGCATAGCCTAAAAACACTAATGCATATGTGTATATGTATCACTTAAAAAAAACTCAATACATCAATACTTTTAGTAGTTTTAAAAAGTAAATGATAATGCAAATACAATTTCTGTTGAATAAATTACAATGTAAATTATGTCATGTGAATTTAAAGAGAGGATTGAGGTGATGAGTGTATAGGCTAGCAAATGAACCCTGGTGATGTACTGCAATAATACAAACAGAAACTAGCCTTCAGCCAACCGCAAGGGGCAGAACTCGTCTCAGGCAGCTCGCTGGCAGAGGTGCTCATCAGACTCCTTGCATCACAGATCCCCCCACTGCAGGTCCTGGCCATTTGAGCCGAACCAGAATGAGAAGAATGGAACCTGTGGAACTCCTCACAGGTTGCCATCGGTTGTTGGTTGATGTGCCTAGCTATGGACAGCATTGCTGCTGGCTGTATACAATCGAGACATGACTAGTGGCAGACTGCAATGTGCACTAAAGTCTAGAGTGCTGGATCGAGTGGGACAGTCATCAAGGAAGATAGCTGGGCGGGATTCACCTATTTCTTCGGCTGGGTGGCATCACAGAGCTATCCCAATGCAGTACCCTCAAGGTGTCTGGATTTTTTGTTTTTATTTCTTACAGAAAAACCCAAAACTAGCTTGACATGTAATTCTGGTCTGTGTCTCTGGATGCTGTTGATGAAATAAGTCTAGTGCAGCTTTATGCTTTATGCTTTTCGCTTTAGCATCTTAGATTAGCTTTTCAGCTTTATACTTTAGCATCTTAGACTAGCTTTTCAGCTTTATACTTTACCATCTTAGACTAGCATCTTAGCATATGCTTGGCTGCCCACCAAGCCTATATATATGTATCCCCAACCCTTTCGGTTGGTCATGATATTGTAGTGAGTAAGAAACATGAAGATAGTTGCCCCCAACACCGAGTGTCATCCAACACAATGCGAGTGTTGCGCCTAACAATTGACATCAGAGCCGTATGGTCCTATGATCTATCCAATCCCACCCGTGATTCTCTCCAGTGGAGACGTCCGTCTCTCTGCTCGACTCTCTCTCCCCATCGGTCCCTGTGCTCTACCGACAACCAGCAACTCGGCGGCTTCTTCCCAGTGCAGTAGCAACCTTCGCGACTCTTCCCCGTTAGCGGCGTGCCATGTCCGCAGGAGGCCCTCACCGCTCGGTCCCCTCGAGCGTGCGACGTCGGCAAGAGGCCGACCTCTCCGCGGCAGAGGAGCGCGAGCGGGTGGCAACAAAGGCCGCGGCAGCAGCGGCTCGAGCGGCGAGGTTGGCGGCCGCAGAGCTAGCAGCAGCACGAGCAGCAGAGGAAGCG
>BCLG01001416.1:70169-80620 GCA_001602295.1 Zoysia matrella | reverse complement strand
C
Organism: Zoysia matrella; assembly: GCA_001602295.1. Taxonomy (NCBI): domain Eukaryota; kingdom Viridiplantae; phylum Streptophyta; class Magnoliopsida; order Poales; family Poaceae; genus Zoysia; species Zoysia matrella. The sequence continues at coordinate 80,619 of BCLG01001416.1, read as the reverse complement.
CCGCCGGCGAGCGCAGGGCGGCACGAGATGACATATGCCGCAACTGTGGCAAGCCTGGCTATTGGGCCAGGGATTGTCGACAGCCGAGGCATGGCCAGGCTCACGTCGCACAGGCTGAGGAGGAGGATCCGGCTCTGCTGCTAGCACACGGGAGCATCGAGCTACCTCCAGCAGCATCAGCTGCAACAGCTCTCCTCAACCTCGACGAGCCAAGTGCACACGTCTTTCTCGGTGACGGCTCCAGCGACGACAAGATCGACGGCTGGTTCCTCGACAGTGGTGCCACTCACCACATGACGGGTCGCAGGGAGTTCTTCTCCGACCTGAATGTCGACGTGCGCGGCTCCGTCAAGTTCAGCGACTCTTCGGCTGTGGACATCAGGGGCATTGGCTCCATTGTTCTCGTCGCCAAGACTGGCGAACACCAACTCCTCACTGGAGTCTACTTCATCCCCGCACTAAGGAACTCCATCATCAGCCTGGGCCAGCTAGATGAGAATGGCTCGCGCGTGGAGATCAAGGCTGGAATCATGAGGATCTGAGACCACCATCGTCGCCTTCTTGCCAAGGTAAACAGAAGCATCAATCGTCTCTACGTCCTCAATGTGCAGGTGGCGCAGCCCGTGTCTCGCAGCCCGTTGCGATGACAACGCCTAGCTGTGGCACGAGCGCTTTGGGCACCTCAACTTTGAGGCCCTGAAGCAACTTGGCGACAAGGAGATGGTGCAGGGCATGCCGCGGGTCGAGCATGTGGAGCAGCTTTGCGACACCTGCGTACTCACCAAGCAGCGGCGACTCCCGTTCCCTTGTCAGTCGAGTTTTCGTGCCAAGAAAAAGCTAGAGCTGGTGCATGGCGACCTCTGCGGTCCCGTGACACCAGCCACACCTGGAGACCGGCGCTACATTCTGCTACTCGTCGACGACGTGTCCCGCTATATGTGAGCATACCTCCTCGACACCAAGGCGGCAGCAGCTGATGCTATCAAGCATCAGCTGGCTACGGCAGAGAAGGAGTGCGGCTGCAAGCTTCGAGTGCTACGCACCGACAACGGCGGCGAATTCACGGCGGCTGAGTTCGCGTCGTACTGCGCTGACGAGGGGATTCAACGCCACTACTCCGCGCCGTACAGCCCGCAGCAGAACAGCGTCGTCGAACGGCGCAACCAGACGGTGGTAGGGATGGCCCGAGCCCTCCTCAAGCAGAGGGGGATGCCGGCCATCTTCTGGGGAGAGGCGGTGGTGACAGCCGTCTACATCCTCAACCGCTCGCCCACCAAGGCGCTCGGCGGCAGGATGCCGTACGAGGCTTGGCATGGACGCAAGCCGGCGGTTGCCCACCTACGCGTCTTCGGCTGCTTTGTGTTCGTCAAGGAGCTTGGCCACGTCGGCAAGCTCGACGACAGGAGCACTCCGGGAGTGTTCATCGGCTACGCGGAGGGCACGAAGGCCTACCGCATCCTGGACCCGAAGGCACAGCGTGTGCGCACGACGCGTGACATTGTGTTCGACGAAGGGCGAGGTTGGGCGTGGGGTAAGATGGTGGACGACGGACCGACTCCGACGTACGACGACTTCACCGTCGAGTACGTCCACTTCGAGGGAGCTAGGGGAGTGGGCAACTCTTCTTCGCCAAGTAAGCCTACCCCAGTCCCCGAGCCTCCACCGACTCCAGCGACTGTGACGCCGGCTGCGACGAGTTCCCCACCGCCACCACCACAGCCGGCCACGCCACGCTCCTCGGCGTCGACAGCCTCTCCAGGCACGTCTACACCAGCACCTGCTCATGTCGAGCACAACCCGGTGGAGTTCGCTACTCCGCCCTCTCACGACGAGGAGCGTGTCGACGCGTACCACGACGGTGAGCCGTTGAGGTATCGCACGATGGTGGACCTTATCGGCGACGCACCGGTGCCGAGACTGGTGCCTCATGACCTGGAAGCACAGTTGTATTTTGCATGCGACAGCGGCGAGCCTCGCTCCTTTGCTGAGGCTGCAGGACACGCGGCATAGCGCGCCGCGATGAAGCTAGAGATGGATGCGGTTGAGAAGAACCGCACTTGGGAACTCGCTGACCTTCCTTCTGGACACCGCGCGATCACCCTTAAGTGGGTGTTCAAGCTGAAGAAGGATGAGGTCGGTGCCATCGTCAAGCACAAGGCTCGCTTGATGGCACGCGGGTTTGTGCAGCAAGAGGGGATCGACTTCGACGATGCCTTCGCTCCCGTTGCACGGATAGAGTCCGTGTGTCTCCTTGCGCTGGCTGCCCAGGAGAGCTGGCGCGTCCACCACATGGATGTCAAGTCGGCGTTTCTCAACGGCGACTTAAAGGAGGAGGTTTACGTGCACCAGCCGCCGGGATTTGTCATCCCCGACAAGGAGGGCAAGGTGCTGCGCCTGCGCAAGGCACTCTACGGCTTGCGGCAGGCACCACGGGCGTGGAACGCCAAGCTGGATTCCACGCTGAAGGGGATGAGTTTCGAGCAAAGCCCGCACGAAGCGGCCATCTACCGAAGGGGCAACGGCGGCAATGCCCTGCTGGTGGGTGTCTACGTCGACGACTTGGTGATCACGGGCACCAAGGATGCAGAGGTGGCAGCATTCAAAGAGGAGATGAAGGCCACCTTTCAGATGAGTGACTTGGGACCTCTCTTTCTACTTGGAGATCGAAGTGCACCAGGACGACTCCGGCATCACACTTCGACAAACCGCCTACGCCAAGCGCATCGTTGAGCTAGCTGGGCTCACCGACTGCAACCCAGCTCTCACTCCGATGGAGAGGCTGAAGCTCAGCCGTGACAGCACGACAGAGGAGGTGGATGCCACGCAGTACCGACGTCTTGTAGGAAGCCTTCGCTACCTCGCCCACACGCGGCCGGACTTGGCGTTCTCTGTCGGCTACGTTAGTCGGTTCATGCAGCGACCGACGACGGAGCATCAGCAGGCCGTCAAAAGGATCATCCGCTATGTTGCAGGGACTCTTGACCACGGCCTCTACTACCCGAGGTGTCCCGGGGCGGCACATTTCATCGGGTACAGCGACAGTGACCACGCCGGCGACATCGACACCAGCAAGAGCACGAGCGGGGTGCTCTTCTTCCTCGACAAGTGTCTTGTTAGCTGGCAGTCGGTCAAGCAGCAGGTGATGGCCTTGTTTAGCTGCGAGGCTGAGTACATAGCGACTTCCACCGCTTCAACTCAGGCGCTCTGGCTCGCTCGACTGCTTAGTGATCTCTTTGGCAGAGACGCTGAAGCAGTGGAGCTCAGGGTGGACAGCAAGTCCGCTCTGGCCTTGGCAAAGAACCCTGTTTTTCACGAGCGCAGCAAGCACATCAGAGTGAAGTACCACTTCATCCGAGGCTGCTTAGAGGAAGGGAGCGTCAAGGCAAGCTACATCAACACCAAGAACCAACTTGCTGATCTTCTCACCAAGTCTCTTGGTAAAATCAAGTTTCAAGAGCTTCGCGCCAGGATTGGAATGATTCAAATCTCCCAGAAGACAACGCACAAGACTTAGGGGGAGAATGATGGAATAAGTATAGTGCAGCTTTATGCTTTATGCTTTTCGCTTTAACATCTTAGACTAGCTTTTTAGCTTTATGCTTTAGCATCTTAGACTAGCTTTTCAGCTTTATGCTTTAGCATCTTAGACTAGCATCTTAACATATGCTTGGCTGCCCACCAAGCCTATATATATGTATCCTCAACCCCTTAGGTTGGTCATGGCATTGTAGTGAGTAAGAAACATAGAGATAGTTGCCCCCAACACTGAGTGTCATCCAATACAATGCGAGTGTTACGCCTAACAGCTGTATCTGACATGGATAAGGCAGGTCAGCCACATATTTATATTCTGCACACTACAGTTGTACAGTCATGAATAGTAGTCAGAGCCATGACTGAACAACTTTATATTGAAACATGAATAGACCATCCAACCCCAAAAAAGAACTACTGTCAGAAGAATTTCAAACTTGCATTAAATGCATTCAGTATGAAATCAAAGTTCATATTCCAATAATGATGCATGTACATGTATATCAATCATTATTCAGATACATTAAGGCAAAAGGGCCTTTAGCCTAGCGGTTAAGATACCCTAGTAGCACCCCTCTGGTACTGGGTTCGACTCCCCGTGTGAGCGAATTTCAGAATGAGGATAAAAAAAATCCCTCATGGCCTCAGCTGTCCCACACCGAAGCCCAGGTCTAAGGCCTGGCCAAGGTCGCTGGTAGGGCTGCTAATGGGGTGGTTTTGTTTGGGTTTAATGGGCGGGGATTTAGTTTGGGTTCCTATGGATGGGTTGGAATGGGTTAAAATTTAAATTGGGTTGGGTTGGGTTGGGATGTGTTAGTATATATATTGGTTTGGATTGGGTGGAAATCCATGGTTGCTGGCGGGTTGAACCCATGTGATGTAGGTGGATTGGTCCTCAATTCGTACTACACGTGGTGCCATTGTTTTTTCATCACACAAAGTCAGAACCCAGAAGTCACCTCTCCGTCGTCCGTGTTCGCCGTCCTATGACTTCAGACAAAAACACATCGGTCCAACTCCAAGCTCGTGAAAAAAATCATTTGCAAAAAGGACATGGTAGATAATAAAAAAAGGAAAATAGCAGAACATATGAAAATACTACTCCAGACTCGTTACTTATAATTGTAAATTTTATTATTTCATAATTTATTTGTCTTTCTAGCTTTCTAATCAAGTTGCAAGTGGGGCGGGTGTCATTGCACCGGCGAGCCGTATTGTTAGACGCAAATTAAATATGCGGGCTTTGCAAAAACTCGTGAACCGCATCATTTGATATAGAGAAAATATGCGGTCTTTTTGGGAACCCAATAACTTAAACACTCAACACACAATTTACTACTCTATTATTACATACTCTCTCCGGTCACACAATACAGGTCGTTTAGACCATAATTTCATATATCAAGGAATCATTAATTAGTGGCTAATTTTCCTTCTTTGCCCATGTTAAATATCTCCAAGGTCCCTTGTATTCAGCAATCTCTCTCCATTCCGATTGGTTACGATACAGCAGTCCGGCCCTCCGCATCACGAGTTCGAATCACGTCCCTGTTTTTGCACACTGTCATTTTTGTTTTCATCCCACAGGGCAAACTGCGGCCGCGCGCTTCGTTTTTGGCTCGCGCGCTTCGTTTTCATTCACGCGTGCCGACAATTTTTTGCTTCACAAGACGTTTCATTGCTAATTGGCCGGCCTATTTAAACTAATGATGCTGCAACCTGTTCGGCACTTCGGCAAAGGAGTAAACCATGGCAAGCTTCTGTTAGAAAATAATCCTTGTGTTGTAGCTAGAGCTGGTCGGCAGACCATTGCTTAGTAAGGTAGTTACAGCTGTTTACAGCTAGCTACAGTAGTCAATTTTGTTTTTTCAACTGCTGCTGAGACAGACAGCTGTAGCAAGTTGTAATAGAAGTAGAATTAGAATTCTCTTACTGAATAGCAGCTGAGACTAATGACGGTTCGGAGCAGCCATCTTGTACTATAAATAGACCCCCATATGCAATTAAAAAAGCTAAGCTTGTGCTGCCAAAGTTTCAGTTCTACTAGCTTCCTTCACCTTCTCCGCTCTCCCATAGTTTTTACCCCCAACATTTGGTATCGAAGCCTGTGTTATGATCCATGGCATCAGCTCCAGCAAGAGAGTATACTCTAGCCGGCGGGCATGCGTATCGTCGCCGTTCTCCTTCCATGACGCACCGTGGTAGGCTTAGAGACACCACGGAAGTGGTGGTCCAACGCATGGTCAAGAAAGTCGATTGCACACCATATTCGCAACTGACCCGCAGCAACTATGAGGATTGGAGCCTCCTCATGAAGGTGAAGCTAGAGGCGCGTGGCCTCTGGGATGCGGTCGAGCATGGCGATGCGAGTCGTCAAGATGATCGCGCAGCCGTTGACGCCATCCTATCGGCCGAGCCCCCGGAGATGATCCGCACGGTGGCAGTGAAGGACACGGCAAAGGACGCATGGGAGGCCATCCGCTCCATGCACATCGGCTCCGATCGCGCCCGCAAGTCGACACTACGACTTCGGCAAGCGTGGGAGCTCCTCACTTTTCGTGAAGGTGAGCAGGTCGACGACTTCACGCTTCGCCTCACTAGGTTGATGAGCTCACTGTCAATCCATGGTGAGCCCGTAACCGAGCAGCGCGCCGTAGAGAAGATGCTTCGCGTCATCCCCAACAAATACTCGCAACTTGCACTCTCGATCGAGGAAGTTGCAGGGAGGATGAAGGCGGTCGATGACAGAGAAGCATTAACGGCAGCTCCGGCCGTGGCAGAGGAACCAATCCTCTCCAGTGGGAAGCTTTACTTCACCGAAGAGCAATGGCTTGCTCGATCGAAGCAAAGGCAGGAACGCGATGGTGGGCCCAAGTCTTCGAAGTTCGGTGGGAACACTAAGCGGCGCCCGCGAGGCACGAAGAAACAGGGTCGCATGAACGACGCTAAAGATGGCGAGAACTCCGATGATAAGGACAAGTGCAGGAACTGCGGCCGGTATGGGCATTGGGCCAAAGATTGCCGCAAGCCCAAGAAGGCGCAGGCGCACCTTTCACAGGCGGACGAGGATGACGATGAGCCCATAGTGCTCATGGCGCAAGTGTGCGCGTTCTCGGTGGCACCGACTGGTGTGCACCTCGATGAGCCACGCGCACATGCGTTCCTCGACAACACGGAAGATGATGTTGCACATATCAAGGGGTGGTACCTCGACACCGGAGCCACCAATCACATGACGGGCCAAGAGGACGTATTCTCCGACCTCGACCGTTCAATCATCGGCTCCGTCAAATTTGGCGATGGTTCGAAGGTTAGCATCAAGGGTTGTGACTGTCATCTTCAACGACAAGAATGGCTCCCATAAAGTCCTCACCGACGTCTACTTCATCCGACAACTCCGCAATAGCATCATCAGCCTTGGGCAACTTGATGAGAACGGCGCCAAGATCCACATCGATGATGGCATGCTCCGTGTCTGAGATCGACAAGATCACCTCCTCACCAAGGTCCAGCGAGGTGCCAACCGGCTATACGTGTTGCACCTCGACATCGCGCGCCCAATATGCCTTGCTGCCCGCCTCGATGATGACGCCTAGAGGTGCCATGACCGATTCGGCTACATCTCCTTTGACGCATTGCGGCACTTGTCCACACAGGACATGGTGCATGGCATGCCAAAGTTGAAACACGTTGAACAACTCTGCGACGTGTTCATCACTACCAAGCATAGGCGCATGCCATTCCCAAAGAAGACGAAGTACCGTGCCGAGCAACCCCTTGAGCTGGTCCGCAGTGATGTATGTCAGCCGATCACGCCTGCAACTACTGGTGGACGCCGCTACTTCCTCCTCGTTGATGACCACACTCGCTACATGTGGGTGGTGTTGTTGTTTGGGAAGGGTGATGCGGGGTCATCAATCCAACAGATCTAGGTGGCGGCCGAAGCGCAAAGCAGCCGAAAATTGAAGATGATCTGCACCGACAATGGCGGCAAGTTCACCTCAGCTGAATTCGCGCACCATTGCGACAACCATGGAGTGCTCCGCCAGTTCACTGTGCCCTATAGCCCGCAGCAAAATGGTGTCGTCGAGCGACGGAACTAGATGGTGGTTGCGATGGCGTGCATTGCTGAAGCAGAGAAAGCTGCCAGCAAAATTTTGAGGGGAGGCGGTCACCACAGCGATCTACTTGCTCAACCGTGCTCCCACCAAAAGCCTGGAGGGCAAGACGCCATTTGAGGCCTGGCATGGTCAAAAGCCGGCTGTGCAGCATCTACGGACCTTTGGCTGTGTCGTCTACGTCAAAGACACGTCCACATCTCAAGAAGCTTGACGACCAGAGTGCTCCCATGGTCTTCATCGGCTATGATGATGCCGTCAAGGGCTATCACGCCTACGACCCGGTGAACAATCGGGTGCACATCACACGTGATGCCATTTTTTATGAGGCAGCGAGCTGGGACTGGGAGGCTGGTGACTCGACCGCGCCTAGCAGCGATTGTCATGGAGCACGTCTTCCCCGAAACGGTAATTCCAAGATCTAGGGGAGCTAATTCGTCTGCTTCATCCTCGCCAGCACCCACGCAAGAGTCCCCAGAGACACCAAGTGCACCTGCACCTTCGCCGCCACTGCAGCAGTCGATGCCAAGTCCTGCTCCAGCGCCAGCATCTCCAGAGTTCGCGTCCCCGCTATCTGACGACGATGAGCGGGTGGACGCGTACCACGACGAGGAGACACTGCAGTATCGCACTATCGACAACATCATTGGAGATGCGCCAATCCCCGGCGAGGCACAACGTGACCTTGACACCCGGCGAGGCACAACGTGACCTTGACACTGGCTCCCTCCTTGCTAGCGAAGAAGAGCCGAGCTCTTTCGCAGAGGCTGAGCATGACGCAACATGGCAAGCTCCCATGAGGGAGATGGACTCTATTGAGCGAAACGACACTTGGAGCTCGTGGACCTCCCACGTGGCCATCGCCCAATTGGTCTGCGTTGGGTGTTCAAGCTCAAGAAGAATGAGGCCGGTGCCGTGATCAAGCACAAGGCACGCCTCGTCGCCAAGGGCTATGTTCAACAGCATGGGATCGACTTCGATGAAGTCTTTGCTCCTGTTGCACGCCTGGAATCAGTGCGGCTATGCTCGCTCTTGCCGTGCACCAAGGCTGGCAAGTCCATCACATGGATGTGAAATTGACATTCCTAAACGGCGTGCTCGAAGAAGAGGTGTACGTCTCACAGCCGCCAAGATTCGTCAGCACCAGACAAGAAGGGAAGGTGCTACGGTTGAAGAAGGCACTCTATGGCCTGCGTCAAGCTCCGCGCGAATGAAATGCTCGCCTTGACGCAACACTAAAGAGCCTTGGCTTTAGGCAAAGCCCCCATGAGCATGCTGCCTATGAACACGACCATGGCGAAGGACATCTACTCATCGGTGTCTATGTCGATGACCTGATCATAATTGGGTTCGACTCCAATGAGATTAATCGCTTCAAGGATGAAATGAAATCGCAATTCCTCATGAGCGACCTTGGCCTCCTCTCCTTTTACCTAGGGATTGAGATGCGCCAACATGCTAATGGGATCGCACTGAACCAAAAGGCCTACGCCAAGCAGATCCTTGAGAGTGCTAGGATGCAGAACTGCAATTCAGTCTCCACACCATTGAAGACACGACTCAAGCTAAGCCGAAATAGCACGGCGCCGAAGGTCAATGCGACGACATATTGAAGGCTAATCGGGAGCCTACGCTACCTCGTCCACACGCGACCTAACATTACCTTCGTGGTGGGCTACCTCAGCCGCTTCATGGAACGCCCCATAGTGGAGCACATGGGAGCGGCGAAGAGGCTACTTCGCTACATCGCCGGCACAATTGACCATGGCCTCGACTACCCGCATGGCTCTGGAGAGTTAAAACCGGTTGGCTACACCGATAGCGACCATGCCGGCGACATCGACACTTACAAGAGCACATCTAGTGCCTTGTTCTTCCTCGGTGCTAGCTTGATTAGCTGGCAATTGATGAAGCAGCGGATCGTTGCTCTGTCTTCTTGCGAGGCAGAGTACGGCATGCCAAGCCATCTAGTTGGCATGGTTATTGGGCGACCTCACAGGAAAGGAAGCTGACACCGTGAAGTTGAAGATGGACAGCATGTCTGCCTTGGCACTCAGTAAAAATCCTGTCTTCCACGAGAGAAGCAAGCACATTGATCTGCGCTACCACTTCATTCGACAGTGTGTGGAGAACAGGAGCATTTCTACTGAGTTTGTCAATACCAAGGACCAACTCGCAGACATTCTAACAAAAGCACTAGGGCGAGTCAAATTCCAAGAATTGAGAGCTAAAATTGAAATGGTCCAAGTTAATGAAGAACACAAGGATTAGGGGGAGAAATGTTAGAAAATAATCCTTGTGTTGTAGCTAGAGCTGGTCGGCAGACCATTGCTTAGTAAGGTTGTTACAGCTGTTTACAGCTAGCTACAGTAGTCAATTTTGTTTTTTCAACTGCTGCTGAGACATAGACAACTGTGGCAAGTTGTAATCGAAGTAGAATTAGAATTCTCTTGCTGAATAGCAGCTGAGACTAATGACGGTTCAGAGCAGCCATCTTGTACTATAAATAGACCCCCATATGCAATTAAAAAAGCTAAGCTTGTGTTGCCAAAGTTTCAGTTCAACTAGCTTCCTTCACCTTCTCCGCTCCCCCATAGTTCTTACCCCAACAGCTTCGTCGGTGCTGCCGAAGTGCGAAGGGGCATGGCGGCGTGCAGAGGGACGCGGCTGGCCATCGTGCTGCCGAAGGAACAGGGCGGAGTGGCGTGCGGCAGGGCGTCAGCGTGCGGTGGGGCACGGCAAGGCGTCGTGCTGCCTTAGGAATGAGGTGGGGCGGCGCGCGGCAGAGCAGCAGGGCG
>BCLG01001416.1:27474-52664 GCA_001602295.1 Zoysia matrella | reverse complement strand
GATTCCGCGCCCTTTGGGGCGTGGAGAGTGAAGCACTCCCTCGACAGGTCGTGCCCCAAGACAAGGTGGCTCCGGGGCTACCAACGAGGGTGCCTTTCGCACGGAACCTGGAGGCAGAGCTCGCCGCCTTCGCTCACTACGAAGTCCAGGCTCTCGAAGTGGAAAACCTGCCCAGAGGCGAAAGTGGGGACTTGCCACGATCGGTCGTCTCTAGAGACAGCGACCGTGAGGTCTCAAAACGGAGGTGGGAGATCGAAGTGTCCCCTACAACGAAGTGTGAGGCCATCGAAAAGCCGAAACGAGAGCACACCAAAAGAAAGATGCTCCCTTTCCTGGCGCGTCAACTGTCGGCGTTCTGATCACCGACACAGTGAATATACGATTGTGGGGGTGGTGTGCCTGTGGACTCTGAAGGGCCCGGTCTGAGAAAGACTCGAGGGGATTTTTACCTGGTTCGGACCACCCGAACGGTGTAATACCCTACGTCCAGGGAACAGATTATCTCAAAGATAATGTTACAAGACAGGATCCTCTTCGCGGGAGGACTCAGAACGTGGGTGAATGGGGGTGCTTGCTCGGAAAGGTGCAAGGATCCCCTGGTTCTGATGGAGCTCAAGTTTGTCTTTCGTGTGTTTGTGGCTGTTGCTTGTGGTGGTGTTCGACCGTCGTCTCTATCGTTCTCCGGGCCTCCTTTTATATAGGAGGGGGCTCCGAGGTTACAGGTAATGGGTCCTACGAGATCCTGCTGTCTCGTCGACAGGTAGGCCTTTCCGTCGTTGTCGCCATCATTTCGTTCCGTCCAAGCGTGGTCATGACCCGTCGCGTCGTGCGCAGCGGCGGGTACAATAATGCTCGTCCGGCGCCACTGCGCCGGCTACAATGCTGTCCCGTCGTGTCTGGCAGCCGTCGCAGTTTTTTGCTGGAGTGTCGCTGTGGTGAATCTTGTCCTGTCTCGTCGGGACGGATGGCTGGTCATCAGAGTAAATGTATCATAACGTTGTACCTACCTCCTAGGGGTCGCCCCCGGGGGTCGATCTCTGGAGGTCGGGGTCTTCGCGCCCTTACGTGGTCAAAACATGGCCGCCGTAGGTCGTCGCTGAGAGGTCGGAACCCGTGCCGCTCGACCTCCGACTTTCGTCCTTTGGAGTGCGATCTGTTGGGTACCCGGGGTATGTGATCCCGACAGGTATATATATGCTAAAGAAAGGAATTACTTAGAGAGTACGAGATGGTGAATCTATTAATATGTGCACAGATCCATGGTTATCCAGAGATGTCACATGTCGTATAAGCCGTAACCGAGGACCTGTATTACCCCAACAGGTTAGTGAACTAATTGATCCTGTAACAAGTCAGTGGGATAAAGATCTGGTTGTAAGATTTTTACTGGTGATGCTAAAATAATTTTATCTATATATACCTATACGAGATAACAGAGAAGATTTCCTTGCCTGGCACTTGGATCAAATGGTATTTTCAGTGCCAAATCTCCAACCCAGACGGCAGCTATAATCCAAGGATTTCTCACTGAATTTCTACAAACAGAGCAGGCATAGAAGCAGATGTCCAACATATAAGGAAGTGCCACTTACTATCTTCTGATTTTGTGAAATTGAATACAGATGGGTCTTCCAATAGCAATCTGAAGTCGAGCATGGCGCGATTGCGGGTTCAGGAGCTGGAAAAATTGAACGTTGCAATGATGCTTTGCGAGCTGAAGCTAAATCAGTTTCTAAAGGCATTAGAGTTTGCTGAACAAGTTGGTTTTTTAAACAACTCGACCCCCTACATTGGCAAAAATGTTCAGGTCAGGATGCTGAGATAGCTGCCATAGTGAATGTTGGTACATCTAATCATATTAATAATCCATGTTGGTGCATCTAATCATATTAATAATCCATATTAAATGCAAGGAAACTTCAACGAGTACATGAATCAGACAAAGCCATGTATCCTCCCACGACATGGAGTATGCATACGAGGAGGGCACGGAATGAGAGAAACCAAATTCCATGTTTTGCTTCTGATTACTCAGCGACAAAAGCAATGTTTGACAGGTACTAAAATGCCTTTTTTTTTCTTCTTGGACATATAAGCCTTGAGATGTCAAAATTTCAAAGTGAAAGTGGAAAACAATAAAATAAATGAATGAAACCTTAAGCGTATGAACGCATGACAGAACCTGATCTCGAGGTGTACTTACTATCATATTTCACAGTAAGGCACGAAGGTCGCAACAAATTAGGCTATCAACACAACTTTAGTAGTTTCACACTTTGGACAAACGCAACGGCCCACATTACAAGCAGAAATTTCACAAACAGTAATAGGCAAAAGAATTTACAAAAGAATAACTCGCAGTGCATTCTGTCCACTAAAACAGAGCAAATGCACCATCAGAAAATAATCTAGCATAGCTCACAATCTCACATCGCTGACTGGGTGAAGCAAGTGCCTAGCTTTTATGCAAAATCAAACCTGCGAACATGGATCCCAACCAATATCCCAAATCTCCAGCGTTGGATGACCGAGTTGCTTACATAATTATACAGTTGCACTTGGACTCCAGCTTTGGAGGCTTCATATTATCTGAATTCCTTGCAATGCCGGAAGCAGAACGTACAGGTGACAAGTCTTTAGCAGTTGAATCTTTCTCAGTGCTTTCTGATACAGTTGTTTCACCTTCCAATCTTTTCCTTTTTACCTTCCGGTTTGTTGTTCGTCTATGTGGCAGTTTTAGTAAACCATCATCCTTTGCTATAGATTTTCCGACTATAGTTGGGCGAATCGGCTCAACATATTCTGAGTGCTGCTCATTCTCGAGAGCCATGGTTGCTGCCTTGTATGCAAGGTCATGAACAATGGAACTACAGAATAAAATTGTATCAGTAGCCTCTTCCAATGTGAAGCATCTCTGGTTCTGTTTCCCGGGTGCTTCTACTGCCTCAGTAGGTTCTTCTACAATGTAGGGAAAATTATCATCTGAGAAATACTAATAGTCACCAATGAATACAGGAAACGAAATGGTTATGATAAAAAAGACATGGCAAGCCAAACAAATCAACTGTTTGGATCTGGATCAAACTCGATGATATTGTAGCATCAAAAATCTAGTTCTCAAAAACATCTAGATGAGCAGTAACCCTTTTTGTTTATCAAGAAAACAGAAAATACACTTACAAATGGTACCACTATGAACATCTCTAAAATTATTGGACAATAATATAAATTCGATTCAAAAGAGTAGCAGCATGTTGGGGCTTGTTTTGTGTTTGGATCCCTTTGGTTTCTTAAAAAACAGATTTCAAAAGTTGAAATGGTTCCAAAAGGGCCAGTTTCTTCGCCAGTTTCTAAATAATAGACTCCCATTTTCTAAGAAACCAGCTAGCTACATTTTTATTTAGAAAGCAAAAAACTGGGTAAGAAACTAGGATCCAAAGAACCCCACCCTGTTTTTATTTAAAAACTATATTATAAACAACCTTTTAAGAAACTAAAGCTGATCCAAACAGGCCCTTAAGTTCACAGACATCTAGCAGTCAGCAGCAGCAACTCGTGATGTAAGGCACGTTGAAGAATATGACCATGAGTTTCATATCAATAACTGCTATGCTGCCGGCTGCACAGAATCAGTAGAACAGTGGAGCAAGAAATCATGAAGATGTTGTTTGCGCAAAGATACAAACTAGCCATCCATTTTGCAAATTTCACACATTAATGACATTTTTATGCAAGGTCCCTCGCCTGGAATGATTGACACCTACTTGATCCAACTGATATTTTTTGAGTTTCTTTGGCTAAAAGAATATGTCCACCAGCGTGGTACTGTAAATAAAATACTAGCTCGCACAGTATGAGAAGCTATGTCAAAGAGACAAATATAGTGTCAATGCACAACTAATGGAAGTAACAAAGATAAAAGTTTTGAGATAGGCAGTCATTTCGACACAGAAAGGAGAATATGCAAATTTATACCATCATTTGGAAGTTTCATTATCTTAGTTTCGGGTTCAGAAAGCAGCACATCCTCCTCAGAAATAGCAGACATGCAACAATCATCCAATCCACTTTCCTCATTGAAACCCTGAACTGCTTCGGACTGCATTTGAATTTTATCAAAGTTGCTCCCATCAATGGGATGTTCTGGAGTGTCACATGTATAGCACTGACTCATGGGAGAAGTATCATCTGCATTTGGCACACAACTTTCATCCGGAACTGAACACTCTTGGATATCACTTGGCAATTCAGCATCTGACAAACAAAAATTTGTACTGAAATGATCATTTTCAACCATCCTGTCAGTATTATAGTTTTCAATCATTGCATCTCCTTCTACCTCACTTACAAAGCTCGAGGTGGTCGCATCAAGGCAGTCATCATTCAAAATAGCCTGTGCAACGGAAGAACATTCCATAGCACTTGACAAAGCATCCTTACAAAAAACATGTTCTTTGGTAGAGATGGCTGTTTTGGAAACATTGCTTTCCAAAGTGTCCATTGGGAAACAAGTATATCCTACTGCATCATTCTGAGGGCATACAGAAGCTGAGGAACTACAAATTGACATATCTGACATAGAAGCAATACTTTGATGACTCATAGTGCTGCTTATCTGAGACTTCTCAAAGTCACCCCTCTTACCGCTCCTGAGGCGCTCAAAACATACGACTGAGTGCCTTGAAGACCCAAGATCGCTGGAAGAAGCTGCTGAAGAGCTGTCCCGTCCAAAGCTACGCTTCATTATATTGATACCATCTCTTGCATAATAGGGTTCTGAACAGAGCATATTTGTAGTAGCCAGGGCCCTATCTTCTAGGATGGGCCAATTATTGCTGTTTGACTTCTGGAGTAACAGTACTGATATCCCAGTGCCATCAGTATTTTCAAGCTTAGGGCCAGTACATGTAGCTGATCCCTGCTGATGAGAAGTATCACTGGTTGAAATTTCAGAGACAGGTTCATTACATTGCGACAATCCATGGTAATGGTTGGCCGTTTGGTCTCTGGAACAGTCGTACTCCCCAGACGCTGGTCCTGTTTGCTGATATTCATCTGCACTAGTCCGAGGGAATGGAATATCATTGTTATTTCCTAGTGAGGAGTCGCCAACATGTGGCTTTATATTTTCTGTATGATTTTTTCCCTCCTGCCCCAGTATCATTGGCTCAGTAGTGTCACACATTGAGTGAATTGGAGGGCCCTTATGCAGACAGTCAGTGTGAGGCTCATTGTTTATTGGTTGATGATCAAGAGCTACGTCTTTGGTGTCACCTATAAAATCCAGGGCCATAGGAGGATAGACTCCAACACAAGGTTTAACATTTGCATTTTCATCATCTTCTTTGCATGTTTCTTCCATAATTTGTACACCAGAATCAGTAAATATATTCCCAACCTTTGAAACACATGCATCACAAAAGTCACGTTCATCCAGAGTCATAACAGTGAAACACTTCCCACATCTTGTGCAAGTTGTAATTTTACCATAGCCGATTTGAGTATTATTTGCAGCATGGAGTAACGACTGACTAGGTGCTGCATTTTCTTCCATGTCAATGTCCCATCTGTTAGTTTCCAGGGAGCCGTATGTATAATTGGTGCTTTTATCATGAATGCTTGCTTCATTAAGTTCACCCAAATTATCAACCATAAATATGTCCTCATGGCCTCGACTGCTATCATCTGCTTCCCATTCACCCGCCAAATTATGTTTGCCATCCATATTAGAGCCAAAAGTGGCACTGTGATCAGCACTTGCATTATTAACTTTGAAAGAACTGTGTGAGAACATAGGCGTGCACATATTAGTTCTGTTGCCAAATGTGGTCACAGGGACATCGGATAGAAGTGGCCGGAACCTATCTTGTGGAGTTTTGCGATGATCCTGGAAAGGAAGATCATATTCTCATCTTAGTTACATGTAACAACTTGGGAAAGAAATTAATATCACAAGAAGCAGAAACACGATCACAGTTTACAGCAGAAGGCTAATTGCTGCATCATTCAAATATAATCATACTCCCTCTGTCCCAATTTATAAGTCGTTTTGGCTTCGGGCACGGGAATTAAAGAGAATGGAAAAGGTGGAATATGCTAAAAACAAGGAGGAGAGAGATAGAGATAGAGAAGTATTGGGAAGAGATAAAGTGTATTGGGAGGTGAGAATGACTTATAATTTGAGAAAACTTGAAGGCTCCAGGATGACTTATAATTTGGGACAGAGGGAGTACAATTTAGTAGAAGTCAGAAATGAGCTATTTTCCATATATTGCACAATCATTTTCAACAGAAAAATGCACCAGTCGCTCAATACCAAATTACTTACAATAAAAGTGTTGAAGTATGCGAGGTGTTTGAAGTTACAAAAAATTACAAATTACTAACCAGGGAGATACTAACATGAGAAAAAACCTGTGTGATATAAAAGAAGAGCAGTCTTACCATCAGCCAAACTGCAGAGTCAAATGACCGCTTTGGGACTGAACTAGGGCAGAAGCTTTTCGACAGATTCTTTGACGCTGCTATACTTCTGGTCTTCATCACAGCCAAGCTCTTCTTTACAGCTGGGCTACTGGAGTAGCTCATGGGTATAGACTGCATAGAATCAAGATCATCTTCACCAGATGATGTTGCCGAAGCTTTACTGTACGAGCTCATACGATCCCGTTCAATACTGTGCGATGAACTGGCTCTTCTAGATGGAGTGGGAGACATTGATTGTCTTCTACCTCTCGAACCCATGTCTGCTCCACTGAAAGAAGGGGATCCACCCCTTGAACGGGATACTGAACGATCTGGCAGAGATGTGCGTAGGTTCGAAGGTACATCAAAAGAAAAACCTGGAACATTTGATTGCCATCCATGAGGTCTTGGAGAAGGAGATCTGCGACTAGATTTCACTGGTGAAGCTCCTCGTGTTCCATTCAAAGTTGGGCCACTTGAACCAGTACTCATCCTTCTAGAAGCAGGACTTGGAGACCTTCGTGGAGGTGCTAATGTCTTAGCAGCCGGAGGGGTTGAAGATCGCCGTGATGGCATTGGCGGTTGAAGAGAAGGTGGTGGGCTCGAGCGAGAACTTGAACTAGATGGCCTTGTTCTCACCACAGAGCGTGGTGAGGGGCTAAGCCTACTTGGGCTCGCACTGCTTCTACTAGACCTATGAGCATTATCCATCTGAAATATGAATAAAAAATTAAAATGGATAAAACTTATCAAGTGTAAGATTCAGTCTGAAATAGTCAATGGTAGACACTCTTCTGACATAAGCTCTCACCGTGGATGACCTCGAAAATTGTATGGGCTTGCTCTGAGATCTGCCCCTAGAAATCTGTGTGATGGACTGATCTTCTGCATCATCCAATGAACGGAAAAGTGGTGTTTCTGGTGGAGTTAACAACCTGTTTAATTGGGACAAAGTGGTTGTCAAGTCATTACTTGTTGCCAAGATACAAATGTTGCATATAGGTACAAGTGCAAGAAGTACGAAAATGGTCACAAATGCACCAATCAAATTCAATGTTCTGTAAAATAAACTATACGGACAACACATTTCTCGATACAAAGCTAAAGTATGAACTTCTGGTTATTGATACTTCAATAATATGATTAATGGGTGGTTAACATCGTATTTTCCGACCAAAGCAGTAAAGATACTACATTATTAATAACATCCTTCAAATAGAAAAAAAATATTATTTACTAATTTTGGCACTTCTGCAATGACATTCAATGTTCCAGTGACCACAATAATCATGATTAGTTGTTAATGAAAACCCAAAGTGGTCAGGACCTTCCCTAGACCCGGCACAAGTAGGAGCTACATGCAATGGGCTTCCCTTCAGTTGGTACTGAAAAAAGTAGCAAAGGCTAACCTTTTTCGGTATTGACTATCTAAACAATCTCAATTAATGTTATTAAGAGATCTTACTAGTAAAGTACTAATGATGTTTGCCTTCTCATGTAGTGATTTCATATGATATTTCGAGTTAGTGAAAATTCCCTTTCTTCAATAATTGTACTTTTTTCTTGAACGTGCAGGAGAACTACACGTCATTTAAGAAGAAAAACAGAGCACAACATATGGGTGTGAGCCCCATTTACAAACACCCAAGCAGGAAAGGGTGTGCCCCTCTAATTCATCAAGCTAGACTAAGTAGCAACATGGAGTGACTTGATAACCAGTTCTTGCAACTGTGGGGCCCCTGCAAGGTAGTACAGCACATACTCATTGCTAATTGTTTACGCACACTCATTCTCAATAACTCAAAATATCACACAAAGTCACTGCATGGAAAACATAATTAGTAGTAAGATCATGGCTGATTTAGAAAAACCTAAGCAAGTTAAAAACTACAAACACCACTCTTACATGAAACAAATGTTCAGTCCATGAATATTTAAGAAACTGGAGCTAGCACAGTTGGTAATAGCACGGGTGCACACCCTGATCACCCACAGGTTCAAGCCCTCTTTGATAGAAAGTTGGTTGACACCTAGTTCCCCCTAGGTTGTCTGGTTTTTTCTTTAAAACATGAATATATATTGATTACAAAACAGATGCAAGCCAGGTAACTTAAGTGCATAAAACAACAGATGTTGATAGCAAGGGTGAGCCACATTAACTATACCACAAGACATAATAGCATGTGCAGTTCAGGTTGCATACCACTCATAATCATTTTTATCACCATCCACATTAAGCAAATCATGGCTTTCTCCACGTGCAGGAATGTTAACACCAAGTTTTACTTCTGGGAAACAGCTCAATTTTGCTGATGGATATAAAGAGAAAAATTGTAAGTAAGAAAAGAAAAATATGTGGGAAGAGGTCAAACATTTATCAGCATTACCAATTGACTCGTCGAAATCATCTGATGGCTCCAGTAAGAAATTCTCCCTTTCAACTTTTTGCATATTGGAGAACAACATGAGTTCATCATCCTTTTGTTTTGCAGGCATGATACTCCCAAAACTGTTAGCTCGCCTATGATAAGCCTCTCGTGCTGGAGATTTCCTGGATGAGGGTGATGGTGGCATCTTTTATTGTCTGTTAGCCTCTCTTGCTATTACAATCCTTCTTTATGACACGTTGGAATACAATCAAAATTCATCCAGATCAAGTGGAAACACATATCAAAACCTGCAATCAAAAACAGAATTATCATGATGAATTACCAAAAATAACCAATCCATCACAACAACAGCTGAAACAACTGCACCCGTGAAAGTAACATACTAACATTCGTGGAAAGAAATTAAACAGAACGGCCAGCTAAAAAGCACTAAAAAGCACACAAAATGTTAAAGCTATCACTGTCAGTCAAGGTACACAGACTGCGGAATTCAGCACAATCGAAATATAACTATGCAGCCAATTCAAACAAAATAGTTCACGCAGTGAGGAGCCACCAGAATCCAAATTTGTTATTTACAATCCACATCACATCTTAATGCATGAAATGAATCAAAGAAACGCCCCTCTAGAAGCATCCCACTACTAAATCAACATCGAACAAAGGACTTCCCCAAAGCAGAATATGAAGTCATGAACAACAAAACTGTGTCCAGAAAAGTGAATATCAGCGCATCCAATTGAAATATCAAACAGCTAAAGGTCCCAATGTATTGTTCTTTCAACACGACATTCCAAGCTAGAGCTAGATTGGTAAAATCCGCAAGCAACTAGAGAACAAAACATCGTTTGTGGTGACAAGGCTTAGCCAATCCAACACTAATTGTTGAATAAAACAGCAAAATCCCGAACTGAAATTGACCGCTTAACCCTCTCTGTTATCACAAACACAGAATCGCATCAGCCAATGCGCAGTACATGCAAACGTGCCGCCCCCACACAGCAAGGAATCAAAGGCTAGTGAATAAAACCCAAAAGGCGCACGAGATTGAAGCCGAATTGGCGAAACAACTCAAATCCGAATCCAGAAACTAGCAAACTCGCAGTACGAACTCAATTCCACTCCTCTCCCCCTAAAGAGCACATAACTTCGACAAAAACAACAAACTCCAGCAAATCGCCGGAACCCGCAGCACGAAATTGCGCTCAGGAAGGTCCAAATTGTACCAAACACCAAGAAAACAGCAACATCAAAATAGAACCAGTGCCGCAGAAATCCTGCTCCAGCGTCCCAGCACCGCCCCCCCCCCCCCCCCCCCCCCCCCCCCCCCCCCGGGCATTCCATCTCCCGCCACTAGACACCGCCGCACCACACAAATTCGATAACCAAATCGGCAACCTCAGCACCTCGAGAAACCGAAGGGGAACCGAAACAGACACCGACCTCAAGGACGCCACTCCACCCACGGACCCACCCGCATTCCACTAGCAGCGGCACGACGCGGCGCCTGCGGTCGACCGCAGACGCAGCTCGCCAGGCCCGCGCCCCTCGATCTCCCCTCGCGGGTGCGAGCGCCGAGGCAGATCCAGCCGGGCGAGGGGAGAGTGCTTGCGGGCCGCTCCTCCTCTCCTCTCCTCTCCGCGCTCGCCCTCGGCGTCCGTGGCTCCACGACGCGGCGCGCTCTGAGCCTGGGTGGTGCTGTTGCCTCGGGCGGAAGCAAAGTGAGCTAGCTCGCTGGTGCTGCTGGCTGCGCCCGCCGTGCGCTTCTTCGCTGGAGGAGAGAGAGAGAGAGATGGCGGACTGGGGAAGAAGGGGTTTTTTTTTGCCTTTATTAATAATTTTTTTTTACTTTGGTTTGTTTTGTTTGGGCAGCCAGATTTCCTTTTTGGTTTTTTTGAGTTAAGAAATGGGAAGGATGAATCAGTTGAGGATTAGGTTGAGGTGGAATGATATGCGTTGGGGAGGCAGGATTACGGTTCTGCCCTTGAGAGAGGTGGTGAATTACGAGGCTCCTGGTCTGGTTGATTTGGTACGGGCCTACAGGCTACAGCGATGGATTCAGGAAGCATTTTCAAAAATAAAAAAAAAACATATAGTTAAGCCATTATACTCGGTTTCGCCAACTACAAACCTCCCTTTAAAGTGATTGACAATTTTAACTTTTACTGTTCATACTTTAACTAATTATAATTTTTAAAATATTTAGTTAATTAATTTATAAATAACATCATAAGATTTGTCATCATATACTTATATTTATATGTCCAAATTTTCTAAAAAAGAGGAGCAGTCAAACAGTTTGCAGAAAAGTCAAAATTGATAAGTATTTAGAAACAGAGGTTTGTAATAAAGCAAACAATACATATTTTTAAAGGCTTGTTTGGTATGTATTCTTAAAATGCTTCTGTTTTAGATTTTACAAGAAGTCCACCAAAAGTTTTTAAAAAAATTGCTTCTATTTTTCGTCTTTGAGAAGCACTTATTTAGTTTGTATTAAAAGTCAAAAGAAAAATGTAGCTTCCTGCGACTTCTCTACTCTTTTTAGAGAAGTTGTTTTTTGAGAAGTTATTTTTTAAAGAAGTTTTCTATGAATCTATAACAAACGAAGCCTAAGTACTGTACATGGGGTGATTGTGATAAAAAGCCGCGTTAGCAGTATAAATTATTATTAATTAGATCAAATGATATGGATTAGGTGATACATTAACAAAATTAATGTCATTAGTTTGTTGGAAGAAGGTAGGACATGGCATCAACGGAAGCATCAGATGCTGTTTGGCGGTACGTAGTAGAAAATGGTGCTTTTAGTTATGAGATGATGATTAACTAACTAATTAAGGAAGTCAATGAGACAAAAGGTGATGACTTTAAAGTTTAGAGAATCTGATGAAGCTCTGATGATTTTAGAAAAAGGAAGTATGGAACCTAATGTGAAAGTACCACTTCCAGTACACTACCATGCTCACGCTTGATTAGGCAATTTTGGAAGCTTAAAGATTAAAGATCAGAGGTGAGTGAGCCATTTAAGGTAAATTATTTATCACGCAAGAAATATTTTTAAAGATTTGGCAGCACAATTCTTTCTATTTCTATAACTCTATAATTACAAATGGGGAACCGAAACAAACACAATTGTTTTTGTATATTTTGTACAGATTTGGCAGCACAATTGGTGTTGCTATTGACTTTTAACCTCAACTTTGACTATTTATTTTTTTTAAATAAAAATATATTCTATTTTGTTGTAATTTGATTTATTATTAAATTTATTGGAAATCACAACTTATAATTTTACATGTTTAAACAAAATTTTTTGAATAAGAGAAATAATTAAATATGATATTAGAAGTCAACGGTGAATAATTTAAAAACAGAGCATGTAGCTGCAAATCAGGTTTATGTATTGCACTATACATGCTCCGTGTGTTCCACCTAAAAGATGAAATTGATTAATTCAGCTGGAAAAGACATTCAACAAAGAAAACCACAGTACACCCTAGCTAGATTGTACCCCCATGTTAGTTTTGCTGTTCATTCTAAGATTGTACTGCCGTGTTCGTAATTCAATTGGCGACTAGGATGTCAAGCATCTCGTTTACTCGCCATGGTCCCTGCTGCAGGTTAACATTTCCTCTCGTCATCAATAATACTAACGGAAACTTGCACCGTACAAAAGGTATAGCGGAATGAACGCTGCAACGCACACGTCGACCCCCCAAATATGAACAGGGGAAAAACGAAAGGCTTGTCCAACGGGCGACCAGCCGCACCAGAACCGAAACTTCCCAAAAGCTAATTGCGCACGATGAAAGGTCAAGTCTGTGCTTCATAATTACTCCGTCATGATTTATTTTCTGATTAGTAGGCTGTATACAAGAGCATCTCCAATAATATCCTCAAAAAATCACCTAAAACCTACGTTTTAGAGTCAGACAAAATAATTTCAGAGTTTACTTCAGCTATCTCTTCTAACAGCTTTCTTTAAATTTGAATCTAATAAACAACCGATCTCACTATCAGTCGCAGATGAGATTAAAAACCTAAAAAGTTCCTCACATCTACCTCCGAAGGGAGATTTCAGAAGACAATACCTCCGAATAAGGAGATTTCAAAAGACAAGGTGTTTAGAGGAATTGTTGGAGTAGATTTTTTTTCCAATTTTTTCTTTATAATTTGATTTAGGAATAATTTGATTTAGGAGGAGTTAATGAGGAGCTCTCGAAGATGCGCCGTCTTTGATAAGGATTCAAAAAAAATTTATAATTTGGATTATTTATGAAAATCACTTATCTAGCTTGTCCGTATAATCTTTTTTTATGTCAAAAATATAACTTATAATTTTACATATTTGAATTAATATTTTAAATAACATTAATGGTAAAAAATAAAAAAATAAAAGTTAACAGCGACAACTATTTGCTATTCCCGCTGTCTCTAAATATAAGGGATGGTAGGGTTTTTTTTTTAAGATCAACAGTGGCCAAGCGGTACAAAAAGGAAAAACGCAGTACATAAGCGTGATTACATGGGGGAGAAAGAGTTACACCAAACATCGACCACATCGGCGTCCGACCTAGGGAGGCGGCATCGCCAAAGTGCAGCCGCCTCTTTACAGTTAAGTAGGAGACGGTCTAGAGGAGAGAGGGAGCGGAACACCATGTCACGTCTATGTTTCCAGAGCTGCCAGCAACACAAGAGCAGGTAGCATGTGAAGTGGGGCGAAGGGGGGTTCGGCGGCTTTGGAAACTCCCATAGCTTTTCGACTGTCAACCCTGCCGGAGGGGGGCAACCAATCACATTCCAGAAGTTCTGCGCGAAGGGGCACAGCAAGATCAGGTGGTATGCTGTCTCAGGCTCGTTGTTGCAAAGGTCGCAAGTGTCACTGTCCACAATATTCTTCTTCAAGAGGTTGGCCTTGCAATGGGCTCGGTCCTGAACCAGCGTCCACAGGAAGAACTGAACACGGGGTGGGGCTCTATTCTCCCAAACAAACTTGTAGAAAGCGCACGGGCTGCCAGCTGCATCAGTGAAGTGTTTATAGAGCGATCCAGCCTGCAGATTTCCTTCACCATCTATCAGTGGACTTGTTCGGACATCACGGGAGTTTGTTAGCGCTACCGTGTTCAGATAAGAATGAACCTCGATCAGGTCTCGAGCTGCTGCTTGGGACAGTCGCGCAACTAGGCAGGAATCAAGGCCCTGGGTGAGGATCTGTTGAACCGAGGCATCCGGGGATCGGCGGTGGCTGTAGAGTGCAGGGAACATATCTGACAGCCATCCACAAGGCAGCCAAAAATCATGCCAGAAGGACGTGCAAGTGCCATCTCCAACAGATACAGTGGTGATATTGCGGTAAAGAGGGAGGAGGCCTTTGATCTCGTCCCAGTGATTGCCGGTGACAGACCCCTCCATTGTTGCAACGGTGCAGGATGAGCAAGCCCAGTTTGCCCAGGATGACTGACCAGGGTGGTGCAGCTTGTGGATGAGCTTCAGCAACAAACATACGTTCTGAAGCTCCAAGTTCCTCATGCCTAGCCCGCTCTGCGTTTTTGGTTTGCAACATTGCTGCCAAGAAACCAAGCACGGAGCTCCCGCAGCTTTGTCCGATCCAGTCCAAACAAAGGCGCGCCGACGTGCATCAATCTGATCAATGGCAGGAGAGAGCAGCGGCATGGCGGCCATCGCGTATGTTGGCAGGGAGTCCAATACTGAGTTGGCAAGGACAACCCGGCCTACTGCCGAGAGGAGTGAGGCCGCCCAGCCGGACAGGTGCTTGTCGACATTCGCAATAAGTGGAGCAAAGGCGCTGAGACGGAGTTTTTCATTCGAGGTCGCAGCCCCAGGTATGTCTACGTGCATGGGCACTACCGTGCTCTTGTGGAAGTTGATCAGAAGGCCAGTCGCGGCGGAGAATGAATCAAGAAGCTGCTTCAAGTCCCACCACACTGTCCATTTCTGCACGTAGGAGAAAGCATGTCATCTGCATACTGTATCACCGGGCAACTGACATCGTCCACGAGAGGGTGACGGACCCTACCGTCTTGCTTGATCAACTGCTGCAGGACATCGGCAACTAGCAGGAAGAGGTACGGCGAGAGGGGGTCTCCCTGGCGTAAACCGCCGTGCCGAACCCGCAAACGGCAGCTTCAACGTTCCCCTCGAATCAGTGCTCGAGCGGGAAATCATGCAGGGGAGTGTAGGCGAACCAGCGCGGGTCGCTAGCAAAGCAGTTTCCAATGTCCTCTGAGCGCTCCTGAGAGATCCCCATGGTGGAGAATGGGGCTGAGTAGGACAGCACGTTCCCGGTCCGCCGCTGTGACAAAACGGAGAAGGAGGACACCACGGCCCGAGGGCAGTAGCTCAAACTGGAGGTCAGGTGCCACAGAGCGCAAGGTGGCGCGAATGAAAGGATCTGGGTTGATTCTGGCGCAAGGATGCAGGTAGGCGTAGGCATAGCGCTCCGCATAGCTCCAGCGACCGACGGGCATCCAGATCTCTACAGAGTCAGGCTTGAGGATTTCGCCGTCTGACCCAGCAGAGCTAAAGGAGTGGGCGGATGCAGTGACAGAGGTGGTTCGGGAGTTGCCCGGGGAGGGAGCAGCAACAGCAACTGGGGAGTCCGCATCGAGCATGTCGGCTATGTGGAGAGAGCTGTCGGACGAGGGTGGTGAGGGCTGCTCTGAGGTGGCTAGGTGTTCTTGGAGGAGAGGACCCAGTGACAACTTGCTGGCGTTGCCGCGGCGAGTCTCAAGGCGAGCATCGGCGGGGGCCTGCAGTTGGCCATCGGGCGGCTGGAGGGGATGGGGGTGGGTGGAGGTGAAAACAGCGGAGGAGGAGGGGGGGCCGCGCGGGCGTCGGCGTCGCAAGGTGCGTCGCCGTCGCTGCGCAGCAAGGGGCTTGCCATCCAGGTCCGTTCCGGCCACTACGTCTAATGGTCAGGGATGGTAGGGTTGATCAAATTGAGTTTGTCTCTATTAACTTTGACTCATAATATGTACTGTATATAATAACTTATTTTAAATAAAAAAGAGGCAATACATTCTTATGTAGTATTTTTTTCGATGAATCTATTATAATTATTCGTACTTTAGTGTTTTCTATTTTTTTATACAATCGAAGTTTGAAGAAATTGAATGTCAAGAAATTTAGAAAGCCCTTACATATATATTTAAGGACAGTACTGGAACGGAAGAAGTAACCGCTTCGTTGAATTTAGCATCAAAATCACGTTCGCCTCGCTGCAACCGTGGCGATTGGCATTTGGATTAAGCTCGTACAGTACCAACCAGTAGCAGGTTCCTCAATCCTCGCTTTGTCCGGGGTGAAAAAGGTCAAAGAAAGTGAATTAAAATAGTAAAAGCTAAATTGAATTAGAATCAAATCAAATTTATATTTATTTAAAATTAAAATTTAATAGAAATTGATTTAATTTATAAAAAAATTCACTGGTCTAAATTCTTTTTTAGACTCGTTTGGCACGGACTTATTCTCACTGTTATTTGTGAACTGTAGATACTATTTATAAAAACTATTTTCATTTAAACTAAACAAATCATATTTTCGAAGCTATTCGAGCTTGTTAGTGTAGCGACAATAATATAAGCTTGAACCTGTGCGGATTGTGCCAAACGGGGTCTTAATTATCACCCTTACCTGTACCACCCTGTTACGTGTACAAACTGTGGTAGCAGTAGCCGAGCGCGTCGACAGTTTGGAGCCAAGGGGTTAGGATCACGGCAGCCACCCCAGCTGAGAAAGAAACCATCGCACGAGCCTATGCGTATTCCAATCCGTACGGTACAGGCTAATCTGTGCTGTCCAACCGCGACAGGAATACAAACGCATGCTGTCTGGTACCGGATCCTTTTAGCCCCCCTGCGACGACAGACAGACAGAGATGCCGTGGTACCGGATCCGTTTCCGTTCTGCAGGGTTTGCCCCTTGAGGGGGAAAAAAGCCATATGATCATCTTTAAGGTCTTGTTCATTTGTCAAATGATCCGGAACAAGTTCTGGTCCGGTTGGATTGGATCAGTCAGGCTTAAAGAGGTTGAATCAGGAATGAATAGGTTTTGTCCAGAATGAAATCTACTTCAGCCCGGCCTTTCCTTCCCTCTCCGAGACAGAACGAAGCCGTACCTCTTACCCTCCAAAACTTATTCATATGATTTAAGTGAAGCAATCGGATCCACTCGTTTCACTTTAAAAAATGAATCAGTTGCATGAATCAATTTTGGGCAATCGAACAAGGCCTAATATTTATGAAAAAAGAGAGCTGAGTGTGGCATAACCACCGAAAAACACGGGCAGCTCGTCGACAAAATTATATCGAGTGATATTGAACAACAATATCTAAATAATACAACACGAGTGATAAAATATATTATAAAAAACCGATTTAAAGTCGTTCAAGTTGTCTTAGGATAAATAATTTTAAAACAAAGTTTAAAACAGAGCGAAAGCGATACACAACGGTGGTACACTCGATGATTTCCTAAACTTGAGACATGTCTCGCCCTAACACATTCTTCAATCCTCGCAGCCTGAGGTAAGTGAACAGGGAACCTAATCAATAGCCCAGTCGGCAGGATGTTCACTTTCCCACACTACTTTGCCGTAACAGTCACATCAACTTACAGTTGAGTCTACACACAAAGAGAAGAGAAGGAAACAATAAATCGTTAGTACTATTGCTCAGTAAGACTTGCCCATCAAAAGTGACCATCTATAGCCGATTTTTAAGCATGAGTAGGCTGACTCAGAGGTAGGCTCTTTTGCAAAAAAAAAATATAGCACTAATATATTGGATGCTTATCTTCAAGTTTTAGCCGTAGGTTAAGTGTAGGGCAAATGTAAATTTAGTTTGCATTACAACTACATCAAATATGGTTGCCAAAAAATTTCTGATAAATATAATCAAATAAATCACATTAACTCCATTTATATTTTTACTACGATGTGACATAGCGAGACAAGTGGTACTCGTTACTGTAAGGAATAACGATTATAATCGATTTACATCTAGCTGAAAAAACCCGAATTACACGACACGTATGCGCTTTCCAGAAACCGCACATGGCAACCTTTCACGCAAACCATAGGGCCGGTCCGATAGCCTACATCTCCCAAAAACATGGTCCCCATGCGATAGCTCTCAGAGCCTATCCATGGCCAGCTCCAATTCTCTCTTAACTCTAAACCAAGGAGAGGTAGAGTTCTTCCAACCACTACGGTATTGTACTACATCAGTTTACTAGTGTCTATATCACTAGCATGTAATCGGTACTGTTTAAATTTGCTTAATAGAACCACACTCGATCGGTCCTTAATCGACACAGACAAAGCTACCACATACAGGACTCCTCTCGTGTTGCTAATATATCCATCTATGTCTGATCTCACATTCATCATTTATATGATAAACAAAACCAGCTTTATCCTTTTATGTCAATCCTCTCAAAACCAAAGTACCATCCTATTCGTCGTGAGTGAAGTTTCTCATTCACTCGACTTCTACCGTTAAAAATTTAACTCATAGCCTAGCCTACATCGAGTTACTTATACCAAAAACTCTTAACATAGGCAAGATATCTATCATGCAATTTAGGATTCCAATCAACATCTAAACCTAATGCACATTACATTAACTATATCATATATAGTGATAAAATAAAAACTTAAAACATAATTAATGCACTGAGGCTTGCCTTAGGTTTGTTGAAAGTTAGCACAATCAAGAGAATGACCAGCAGCAGTTAGATTCTCAGCAATAAATCTAGTTGGCTCGCCTTCAACGTCGTTTTCTATATGCATGAGATGATATGTAAATAAGTAACTACTTGCATCTTATAATTAACTCGTGCTATGCCATGCCCATGCGATGGTATGGCATGCAAAAATATGATCATGGTCGGTATGCTAATGATTTGATAATTCCAAATTTAGCAGTGTGCTAATTATGGTTATCTACTACATGATCCTAATTAATTAGAATGAGAAAACAAATCCTAAACTCCTTTAACATGGTTCTGGAAAGACATAATTCAACATCTTACAGGTTGATTTATAATGAATTAAATAGCACCTACGAGTAATAATTTATTTATAAATATTCTACAAGCACATAAATTCTAAATAATTCCAGGATGACATAGCTTAATTAGTAAAAGATAAATATACATTTTTCATATATTATTTATGCATGAAAATGGAGATATGTACTAATGCATAGTGCACATTATTTAATTAACCTAAACAATGGTAGTGCGGAAAATGCACATTTGATAGTTCTAAAATATTCTTCATGTTACAAAGATTCCAATGGTATAGTATTTGTAATTTTTTGAGTTAGGATGAAATTTATATGATTTTTTACAAGTTCATCGGATTTTCTGGACAATATTTAAATGAATTTTGAAACAGAACAGCAAAACCAGCCGCATAAGGCCACGTGGCAGCCTCTGGTGAAGCCCCCATGGTGGGCTGCATGCTTCAGCCGCACGGGATCCCACATAACCGCAAGGGATCCCGGGGAGGCTCGCGCGGCTGGCCTATGGTGCAGTGGCCGGCGCGCGATGGCAGCTCGCCGAAAGCGGCCTGCCGTCAGCGGATGCGGTGGAGATCGGCCCTTCCGTGCTCCTCGCGACACGTGGAGGCCCAAGGGGCGATCGCTGGAGGGCGGTGCTCACCGGAGCGGGGCCAGTGACGGGCGGCGCGGCGCAGTGGGGTTTGGCGGCGTCGCACGGGCACTATGGTGGACGAAACTTGGTTCCGTTTTCTCCTACAGCTTCCTATTCATGTGAAGAACCCGGCGCAGGGGTTGTCGTCGTGGAGAAGGGCCGGGAAGGGGTCGTCGATGGCAAGGTGGGGAAGTTCCGCAGCGACCCGGGGTTCCGTCGAAATTCCTGCGCAAGGGTTCACAAAATCGCTCGATTGAAGAGTCTAGTAGATGGTTTGGGGAGAGGGGAGGTCGGAACCGGAAGGAATCGGGGCGAGCTCACCGTTCCTGCGTGGATTTGGCTGAAATCCGGTGGCACCCGAAATGCAAGGATTTGGGGGAAAAATTTGATTCCTGGTTCCCTGATCCACGAGTGGAGGAGAGGGCAAAGGAGGGAGCTTGAGGATGAGTGCACGCACGAGCTCGGCAAAGAGGGAGGCTAGGGGTGGCTCCAGTGGTGGCGCTCCACGGCGGAGAGAGTGGGCGGCCGAGAGTGCGAGAGAGAAGACACAGAGTGAGAGGAAGAGGCGAGGGAGAGTGAGGAAGGCGGCCTTGCTAAGGTAGATCAATTCCTTCCCTTTTATCTCATAAGAGGTGAAACTTCAATTGAATCTCAACCATTAGTTTTTGGAAGAGTAAATTAAGGCTAATTTGAAATTTGGTTTACATCTCAGCTGACGGTTGAACCGAAATTCTCGTCCGTTTGTGATTTATTTCCAAAATTGAACTGAAATGTGTTTATTTCCAAAACTGAAGAATTTAATTTTCTTAACTGTCGCATGCACCGGTTTCTATAAGTTGATAATTTGCTTCTAATTTAATGATTTATTGTTTATTAATTATTTTAGTTCTTTTACCTCCTATGAGATAAAAAACCCATTTTATCCTCGGGACTCGTGTAGACTACAGCGCTAAGATAAACTACAGCCCAATATAAACTACAACGCTAAGATCGTCAGTTTTTCAGAATTCCAGGATTGGCTACGCGTCTCCGCCTATGCATATCTCTTCAAGTTTATTTCTTCCTATATTGTAGCATCTCTATAGTGCATTCTGTTGATCTTTTTCCCCCTTTTGTATCCCATCCGGACGTGGCACTCTAGCTCCGCCAAATATGGATGACCTTTTTAATCGATAAACTCTGAAGCTAGGACAAATAAATGAACCACGGAAAGACATGCAGTAAGTAGAGGTGCGAGCACGGTGGACGTCGGTGGAGGAGCGAGCACGGTGGACGTCGGCCAGCCGGCATTGCTGATCCGCGCCGGTAAGCAGTAAGGAGGGGTGAAAATGGGTCCAAAAAAAGTAAAATAAAAATTGTGAAGGCAGATGGAATTAGAATCGAATCAAATTTCAATTTATTTTTAAACTAAAATTTAATAAAAACTGAAATAATTTGTAAAAATATTCACATGTCGAACTCTTTTATCACCCCTACGCGATTACCGTTGCCAAAGTCGGACGGGCATGGCCGGGCGTCCCACGGACAAGATCAGTTTCTGAACATACGAACATAATTAAGCAACGAACCGGTTCGTTTTTATGAAACAACAAAGATCGCTGTAAAATCCAATTACAATTCATCTGCCTTTTGAGTCTAAATGATAAGGAGTGAGTATCAGTATCGTGGACCACCACCACCGCGCCTTTCCTAGCTTGAAGATAACCTTGACCATCCTTTCGCGAGATGCCATGCACGCATCGTGGCACAGCAACAGGAACCCTTCACCTTACCTACAGGCAGTGATGTGGACCGACCACTCGTTGTTCAGTTGCGCAACGGCGAAAAGGTGCTGCCCGGCCGTTTAGGTGCCCAAGACAGGAATCCGGATTCGAAATAAGGGGATATAAATTGTGCAGTTTTTTTTAAAACCTCTCCTACTAAATACAACTACAAACAAACTCATTCAAGTCACTCTCAAACAAACAAACGAACCAAGTGCCTAATCAAGATTTTCTATCTTTTTTCCTTCTTTCAGCACAGCGTGTAAGATTAAACATCCACTTCATCGAGTAGTAGACTGTAATTAATAATAAAGGATTAACAGATTACATACCATTACAATTTTTAAAAAATAGAAGATATGCCATTATAGTCCACGCATCATTATAATAGATGACCCTCTTGTCACTGACAAGGCGGTGGTATATCTTAAAACTAGTAAAATTGTAAGGGCATAAGTTTGACCATCTTATTAATAAAATGGGCGAAGGTTGCTTGTGATCGAGCTCAGTGAACGTAGGAGTATCTTTGAAATCTTTCCCCTAGAAACTGTGCAATTGTTTTCAAGAAAAACAAAGCAAACGTGAGTGCCTAATCAATGGATGAAGGTTGCTGCTGAGCTCAACTCAACGAAGATATATACGACAGCTTTGGATACCTAGAAACAGAGCATTTCACCTACCTTCCGCGGCCTTGAAGGAGACTATGAATCTGAATTTCCATGATCGCTTGCTGTAAAACGACTCGGCACCTCATGCGGTTACTCTCACAGCGACGGGCGTGCATATGTGCACCAGTCTTGAGAGTTTCAGTTACACAACGGTGAAGGCATGCAATGCACCCTTCGTTTCTTTTAAGCGAGACAAGGTACCTACGACGAGACAGAAAACGGAGTCCTTGACCAGCACGTGTCTGGTGGTCCAAACGGATCCTTTTGTGCTGGAAAGTTGTTTTGCGTGTCTTCAAAGTACGGAACCGTTATTATTCACAAACAAGGTAGCCTGAGATGCGAAGGTCTTATTTTTTTCCCCCTTTCTTTCTTTAATTTAAGGCGTGCCAACCCACATATCCGCATATCAGCCAGTGTCTGTCCCCATAGCCGACTGACGAGGATCCTGCTTCAAAGTTACCTCGTGCATAATAATGTTCGACCTTTTCCGAAGAGTTTCTCAGATTAACCGGAGCATGTTTCTTGAGCAGAAAAATAAACTGTAGATAGTACATGAATAAAATAATCCTAGTGTACTGGGAACGGCACGTAACGCTACCTTGCTAATTAAATTCATTGTTCTATAAGTAAACAAATAAAGTTACAGATGGTGCTGTTAAAATTACAGATTTTTCAGATCAATGTACAAAATCTTACTAGCACACAAAATATCATACAATCCAAACGTGAGAGGTGATGTCTATGACTGTTCAAAGTAAATTATTGAGGTGCCACTATCATCATAGTTGTTGCTGTTTATATATTATTGATGGGTTACGAATGAAATGTTATGTCACCATTCTTAAGAACAAATTTATTTGAGCACCCCAAATGTTTAAATTATACAGTTTATGAAAGGAATATTAGTTTTGTTTATATAGTACTCTAGTTTAATCGGGCATACCACATGGCACTATTTTTCTCGTTCATTCGAATAACAATTGACGCTCATTTCAATAGGGACGTCGTCCTGGCTTTGTCTATCTTGTGGCGTTCATATTCAAGGTGTCCAAACATCATTTTTTTTTAGATAATAGAATAGATTCCCACCTCTACATGTTTTGAATGATGTACATGGCAACTAAACATTGTTTTCTAAGAGTATCGAATGAGCATATATACATAATCATAGCTAAGTTACGTAAATATGTTAGCTTCATAACATTTGAAGTCTCCTAAAAAGTATGAATTGATTTTGGTGATTGAATAAATACTATAGGTAATGGCTAGCTGTGATTGTAGGTTTCACCCCGCTAATTCTACAATAACATGGTGGACTTCTTTGATAGATGACAAGGACGATCTTAAGAAGAGAAGTTTTTGAGCGTCGAAAGACTAAGACTAAGGATTAGCTAGATATACTATAGGACCGCCGATACTATTAAAGGGGTAAAGTTATTTGTCTTCTGTTATACAAGTGTTAGAGGGTGTGAATGCTCCTTAAATACCTCAAAAAACACTGAAGATTGCAGAAGGAAGCGAAGTCGAAGATCGAATCTTAAGTCCAACTGAAGAAGTAGTCACTGAACAGTCCAATGAGCCCTGTAGGAGCCAATTTAGAGAGAGGTGCTCTCTGGAGTCGAGGTGAAGCAGTCACCGAACAGTCCGATGGTACAGTGATTGGATAGTCTGGTGAGCCAGAAGTTGAATTCTAGAAAAGATGTCTCTAAGAATTCAAAAGTGAAAGTCACCTAACAATCTGGTGAAGGTATGCACTGGACAATCAGGTGTCATATAAAATAGATTCCAGAGAGGGTGTTTCTCTGACTAGATGCATCGGTGATTGTATAAAGCAGTTAGCTTTATGACATCACATTTCAACGGTTGTTTTTAGACTTGGAGCCTATTTAAACCGTGGAGAGGGACATTTTCGCTAGTGTCTGAGGTCTAAACTGCTGGAGAAAATTTGTGAGAGACCAAATGACACCATCAAGAGAGCACAAGACAAGATCTGAGATCTTTGGTGATAGTAGGAGAGTGATAAGGAGTATTTATATACTTTTAGAGCTTGTGGGGCTTAAGAGGAGTGATCTTTATCTATTATTCTTGGTTTGAGCAGCTTATACCCGTTAGGAGTCGATGTTCGAGCTTTCGAGAAGATTGTGTAAGACAATGCCAAGTTTGTACGTAGTTTTGGGTCCTCCGTTCGAAAAAGACATTAAAATAGAGTGTTCGAGCCTTAGAGGCTTGCTCTAGCGCTTGGGTATTATATACGATAGCCGGACCGCCGGTGACTTCACTTCGGGAGTGAAGCGTACCCTTGTGAGTATTATTCCAGGAACGACGGAAAGAACTAAGGCTCCGACGAAAGTGTTTTAACAAGGATTAGAGAAAGACGCCTTCCTTTCTAGATCTAAGAAAAAATCACTGAGCACTCTCTATCTCTTTTTTTATTTACCACATTTGCTTACCGTTTGAGTAGAGTGATAGGTTGTTCTTTGATTTCTCTTGATGGCTATCGTGTTAGTGCTGGCTTGTTGTTTTTATCATTTCAATAGCATTGTTAGGGGTCTTATCCTATTAGAATTGAATAGATTTGCTTCCGTTGTGATTAAATCTCAAAGTTTAAGTTCGTAGCAAATTTAGTCTTATAAGTCCAATGATTTAACTCCTTCTCGATGTCCTTGATCCGTACAAAATATCTATAGATAAGAACATTTTAGGTTGTATCTAGTCCGTTCTTTGCAAGATTGTAGCTTCTAGTACTGACAAAAACTACTAGAAAATAGAAGCTGCCAACCATATTATGCAGATAGCTACTTTTATAGTGTTGTACATATAATACTAAAATTTATTGACTTGATAGTTG
This sequence comes from Zoysia matrella, assembly GCA_001602295.1. Classification (NCBI taxonomy): domain Eukaryota; kingdom Viridiplantae; phylum Streptophyta; class Magnoliopsida; order Poales; family Poaceae; genus Zoysia; species Zoysia matrella. The sequence goes on along the minus strand of BCLG01001416.1, from coordinate 27,852 downwards.
AAAGGACCCTATTTTAATTTCTAATAAAATATCCACAAATCACATTATTCTAATTGCCATCTTTCTAAAAACACTCGGCCAATGGACATAGATGGTAACAATGGAATTTTAATAGTTTTCTCTTTTTAGCTCGGAGAAATATTGTAAACCCAACATTTATAGATAGCCAATTTTTGTTTAACTTTACAAGTGGTGTCACTTTCTTGTTGTCAAGAACCTTGTAAGTTATCCAAGTGCGAACTAACTACTTCTTCTAATACATCCTTTGACAATGAAAATGGCAAATAAATTTTAACCGAGTTAATAAGATTCCTTTTGCATTTAACCTATATATGCAACGGGGTGAGTCTCTAAGTCATAATGGATGCTCGCATTTAC